>KZ308556.1:4755747-4781138 GCA_000376725.2 Ladona fulva | reverse complement strand
ACAAGAGTATTAGTGTATCCGACAGCGTCATTGTTTTGTGTTGTATTTTTAGGTGAGGGTGGAAATTACTTTGTCCAAATCTTACCACCGGAACATTGTTCTATTTGTAAGATTATCTAAATAAATAAATAATAATAAATATCGAAATGACTTCGTTTCACATGACTCATTCTTTATTTTTTGTATTAATCTATTTAAATAACTATAATTTTTATTACACATTTTCTACTAAATTCGTGTTTTGTTTGTCACTGGTTTAAATAAAATAAAATTTAATGCATTTACACGCTTAGTTATACCCTGAAACGTGAATTCGACAGCCGCGGTTTTCGACGGTTTCATCTATTGCATAACTTCGGGTACTACTGTATTAAAGAATATTCCCATTAAAAATAGCGGACGATATTGGCAATGCCTTCCTTTGGTTATTTTAGATGTTCCTCGAATTATCTTGTAATTATCTCAAGCATTATTTCCATTTTATGGCACTGGCTCTTTATCCCTCGCTCTCTCACTTCCTTTTAGAATACCGCGTTATTTCCGTTCCTTTGTAGTCGTCCTTTCTTTATACACCGATTCCAAATACGTATTCCACATCTTACATATGTTGAGTCTGATACCTTTAGAATGACGCAGCACTTGCTAGTGAATCTTCGAACCGTGTAGAAGAAAATTTTATAGTATGAATTTTATGAGCGAACATAATGAAGTGGCTGTAGGATAGAATCAAGAGACCAAAATAATGGCGATTATCTTCAAGTCATCATTATTTATTAGTCTGCGTTGCCTTTTTCTTCGATTTGCCATCGCTCAGAAATTAAATTTATTAAATTTAGCACTTTTGACAGAAGAGTCCAATCAAGAAGTGGATGTGTATCAAAATCCTTGCTTCAAGGTATAATACGTTTCTGAGTATTATTTTGACGTCTAAAAGACCAAATCTGCAGTTCTTCATAGAGAGCTTGTTTTACGACACTCGGGGTAAAAAAACCTTCCTCCCGTTCCAAACGTACCAGTAACGCCTTAGGAACGTCGATACCTCAGCTGCCACAGTTAATAATATAACTGGCGTCGCAAAATTTTACGACACTGTTAAAAAGACATTTTCGGGCCGATATAAACGCCGAATCCTCGGGTGAGCGAGATATCAGTGCCGCCATTCCACCTCCGTAGATCCATTCAAAATCCACCCGAAAAACCTCCCCATCCAGTTCCATCTTCCTCCTCTTTCCATTATCAAGGACACCTCTAAACCTCACTCTATCACTTCAAACAATCCTGCCCCCGAAAAAGAAACGAGGGAAAAACTCGGGGGAAACTTGGTGTAGTGAGAAAGTGAGGAGGTGTTGTGGGAGGTGGCAAATGAATTCGGGGCTTTGGAGGACACTAATGACGAGGAGAGGGATTAAAATCAGCCAAGGGAACGAATCAGGTAGTTTGGACGATGAGGAAAGAGAGGGAGAAGCAGTGAAGTGTAACACAATGGGTGGAGGGGGACGGTCGGGAGTATAGGAACTCGAGGTGAGATGTGCCGCGTGAAAGGAATTTTCGCTCAAAGCATGGGAAGTAAAGGGAAGGGGATGATGCGTGGATACAAGAGATGGGATTAAGGGATGAGGTGACGTTGGAAGGCATAAAGGGTGGATGTTATTAAACGGAAGTTAGGAGATGAGTCCGAAGGTGGTGGGAGAGTTAAGTTGGGAAGAGGGGGTTGGGGAAGAAAGAGAGGAAGAGATGAGGAAGCGAGAAGGAAGTTTTGGGAGGAATCAAGGCGTGGAGATGGAGAACAGTAGCTCCTGATGTTTGCATGCCCAGGGCCGCAACTAGGGTGGGGAAACAGGGAAACTGGCCCAAAGGGATCAACGGAGATCACGAACGTTGCTAATGACAAGTCGTGCAAAGTTGTGCGGCGCAAGGCTGAGTTATTCTGCCGCAAAAAATTTATGAAAGTGGCTTTATGCTGATTGTGCAGAGCGGCAATATTGCTTGTGATAATTAAATAAATATTACGAATAGTGTATTAAAATTATACGTACTGGTTCTCATTATCTCCTCAGTATATACTGTAATCTCTTATCCTAACGTTATCCGTGTCTCATAAAGAAAGTTTTGGACCCATGGAGTTATTTAAAACGAGCATTTTCACCACTTATGCTTATTTTCATGCAAAGTAAATCTTCTAATGTTCTATTAAATAAACTTTCAATAAGGAGCAAACGAAAAATAATGGAATTTATATTTAGAGGAATCCTTTCTTTGACTTCCTAAATGATTTGATTTAAATGTACCCGTACAATGGAAAAACAAAGAGTCATTTATATGTCAACTTCGTCATCATCATCATCACCGGCCGCAATCAATCAGAACGGCGGATGTTGCCCTTCCAGAGCTTTCCTCATTTGTCTCCGTTTTAAGTTTCTCGTTGCCAGGTTACCCCAAGGCACACTGATAATTGATACCGTTAAAAAATCAGTCATTATTTTAATCGATTTATAATATAAATACGGATTCAGTCGATTTTATAACAAAGAACTTTCTACAGAAAGAGCTTATTTTGACTTTAACGCTAAATTGTGTTTGAATATGTCTGCACCTACACAATCATGTTTTCTCCTTGCATACGCTACCAATTTCAAATCGGAGGGAGGTACTTCGGGTGATGCGGAAAACAGGGATCCATCCGGTACGGCGTGATGCATGGTGAAGGGTAAAACAAACAGAGGTTCTCGAAACCGCTGTTCGGAGTAAGTCAATGCATTTTGATCGAAGGAAACATCCCTAATCCTTGCATATGTTAATTTGGACCGGTATTATTTTAATTTTCGGTTGCAAAACGCAGGCGTATAGTGTACACTTAGATCGCTGTCGGGGCGCTGTGTTGGACGGATTAGAGCGGACCGCAGCGTATCTACATAGTATATTGTCGCAGTTGCCAACATTACCGCAGCCAGGCACGACTTCGCTACCAATTTATAAAAAATAATGATCGATTGACTTTGACGTCTGGCGTGGGGAAAATATAAAAATAACACGGAGATTGAATATTTGGTCTGCAGCGTCGCTGGCATTATTTGATCACCAAATAACACTTCACAGTTTTCAATTTGCGATCAGGAATTGCTTGCTTCCTTCCCCAGACTTTTTCACTATGGAAAATATTTCGAGTCAATTTTCGAGTCAAATGGAGGAAGATATACGTGTAAACATTTGTTCTGAGGGACTATTTTACAAAATTTGATTAGATTTTATGAGAATATATTGGAATTGAAATATGAAATAAATTTTTATAAAGCAATCACTTTCTTGAATCTCATGTGTAATATATATGTGATCATATTATATGATTTTATAAGTAAACTAAAATATATGAGCATGTATTTGTAATGCTACTATTTATATGTATTAAAAAAATTAACTTTCTCGAAACAATTGTTTTCTTCAATCTGATATTTAATACATATTTTATCAAATTATATCGATTTTATAAGCAAACTAAAATATATAAGTTTGTATTAATAATTCTTATATGAGTTGAAAATTTTCCTAAATATAGAAGGTGATCATGAATTTCAAACTTTTACCTAATACAATTTAATTCGATGATAATGAGTTCTGAGAAACAGCGTTTTTCTTCCTTAATCTACTATCTAAAAGGGAGAATTTACCAAAAGAAGGAGTTTCAAATCGATAGCACAACCAAGAAAGAATTCCTCCGCCATGTTATATGACGGAGATAAATATTGACTTGAATTCTTTTAAGTTGAAAAATTCCAAAAAAAGCAAACTAACAAAGAATACATTTATTTATACAAATACACCAAAACAAATTTTAAATTTAAATTTAAACTTAAAATTAAATAATTTAATTTAAATTTGAACTTAAGCCTATAGTAAATTTACACTAACTTTTCAAAAAACTCCATCCATAAGGCTTTACTTATGAATTGTCTGATGGGTTAGAGCACCCGCCGGACAAGGGGGAATTCTGGGTTCGAGTCCCGGCTGTCTCAGGGATTCTCTCTTTAAATTCTTTCTCGATCATCAAGATGTTTACTGTGGGTTACACATCGCTTACTTAAACAAGTCACAAAATTCAAAATCAATTTTCTGGGATGAACTCAAAACTGCAAGCTTTAGATTCTGATCAATATAGATGTGCTTTCAACACAGTTACTACGTTATAATACAAATAAAAGTATGCATTACAAGCAATTTCCTTATAAATGATTTATGATGCTCGTCTTTTAAAGATCCGAGTTGCGTCGAGTTAAGGGATAAAAAAAGATCATCTTTCGACAGTCTTTACATAAACTAGATTTGATTTTGCTATCAGACAAAAAACTAAGCAAACTCTTCCCTCCCGGTCTTTTGAAAAAGTAGGACGAAAAGGTAAGGATTTTACCCCGTGAAGTCTCCGTATTAATCCGCCGCAAAAAAGCGAAATCTTGCAAAAGTCTTTTCGCTACGGAACGGAAGAATGAGAACGGCAGTATTAGACGAAGGATGCACACAAATGAAAGGCTCCATCTTTCTCGGTTTAAATAGATTGAGGGAAAGATCCTTTTGCGCCCAATGAGCGACTCCGTAGAAAAAGCGTATTCTGAAGAAAAGAGTTCCCCAAAAGCGGGAAATAGAGCTGAAAAGAATAGCGGGCGAATCTCTCCTGCGCTTATTTTTCGTTTTATTTGTGGTACACGGGATTATGAAGATGAAATAAACAAAATGCAACCGCATCAAAATATGGTAATTAAAAACAATACGAAATTAGGAAATTAGAATGAAAACTTAAATAAAAAAGATTAAAGAATAAGCTGAAGTCGATATAAAAGAAAAAAATATAATGATGAAACAAAGTGGGGGATATAAAAACCGAGAATGATGTGAATAGAATAAGTACGAGATTTAAGTAAAAGACATATCACATTTATACTATACATATATACGTATACGTGCTAATTACCCTGGATCGAAAACTTATTTAATAGTTGAAAGATCAAAAATGTTGAAACCTTTGATTAATATCAACCAATTAATCTGATGGTTCAAAAGAGAATATGAATAATAACTAGAATTACACTCTGAGAGACTCCTGCTTTTTCATTGAGAGTATAAGAATAACTTTTATTGCATCTTTTCATGCGTCAATGAAATTATATCCGTAATGCTACGGGGATATGATCCATGGATACAAAAATCATAGCACTGGTATCTGTATGGGTTTTAATGTAAGTTAAGTAGAGAAATAGGATGTAATAATCTAAAGAAATTGGGTGCTGTATACAGAACTCAGATAAGTGAAATACGGAAAGTTAAGATTTTAAGACTATAGCTATGCCGACAATTACTCACGTAGTTGATTTTTAAACATAGGAAAGGAAGAAATTAGAATACATGCAAAGGAAATAAGATTCTTGAGGTAAGAAAAAGGAAGCAGAAAAGGGCGATGTCATAGCTGATCTAAAAATCTCAACTTTAATAACAAATTAGGGGAATTTGGAAATAATATTTTGCTAGTACAACTAAGAAAGATTTCCAATAATGGTCATAAACGATAAAGAAAGAGAAGAAATGTAGGAGGACCTAGGAATTTCTTCCTAGGTCCTACATTTAGGAAGAAGTAGAGATTGACAGAAAATGGAGAAAATACAAAAAGAGAAATGGATTTATGAAAGTTACAGAATTGAAGATAATTATAAGGAAGGAATATTTTTATTACAATTTATAGACATCAAGGTGAAAGATTAAATGACCGAAGATTTACGAATAATGTTGTTAATGAAGAAGTGAAAGGGTTCTGATATGGAGGCGGAGGAGATGCATGGAGCACTCATGCTTACGGTAAATTATGAGACTGTGCAGAACAGAGATGTTAAATCTTACAAGGAGGGAGAGATGGCATAGGTGAGTGTTTAGGAGAGTAAAGATACAGGAGAGCGAAGGTTTAAGAATCTGTAAGAGTCCGAAAAGGAAGGGGAATGCCTCCTGGAGTAATTAGGAACCGTCATCTGCATCGTATCGACGTTCTACCAATCTCAAACCTCCAGCCTTCACTTCGGAATTTACCTGCCTCTCTCTCTTGTTTTCTTAACTTGGCACCTTTCTTTACAGGTTCCAATCTTAGCCTATGTTTCCAACTACAATAATACCTTATCAATTTATTCCCTCTTAAAATTGAAGATGTTTCTATTTATGCATCCCATTCAATCTGCTTAAGTTTCCGGAAAGAATTCGATACCAAATTCGCGGCTCGTTGATACATTTGAGGAAATACTTTTAAAACCTTCGAGAAAATTTTTTAATTATGTAGCCGAATGATTTTCTCGTAATGGCATTTAATTTCCGATGGATTTTCAACGAGAATACTGCAAAGGTAATGATGAAGCCCTTAGACAGGTATTGAGTCCCTAACGCTGCGTTTTTAGAGCCAATTATCCTCGTTTAGAGGCATTTTTTTAACATTAAAATAAATTCAACTAAGCAAATAATAATTATAAAAAGAAAACTAATGACGATTTGTCTACTTCAACATTACTTCTCTCGAATAAACTCAACTGATTGGCGGGTAACCAATTCATTTTTTTTTTAAATAGGAACTAAGTTCATTTGTGAAAAGTGGTTCCTTTTTACTTCTTAATTTATTACTTCTTTCGATTCACAAGCTTTCCTAATCAGATGTAATTTTAAAGAAATACAAAGGTGAAGACAATTATTTTAATTCTATTAATATGGGTTTCCGCTAAGTATCGCTCTATTAAGGTTCAATTTTATAAGAAGTAGTTTTAATTTAAATTAAAGTTCGATTCATGTAAGAACTAATGATATTTACAGGTTTTCCTCCATTCCCCATATTTATTAGCAGTTTGCACTGTCAGTTAACTCCATATATTCTCACGAGAAATTTAGCTTGAAAATTTCTTCCCCACATCCTAAAGGAGACTCCGTTTGCCCTCATTTCTCCCATAAATCTTTCTCCTTTGTCTTTCTCTTCTCTCTTTGGTGGCAACAAGAGTTTAGAGCCATTCCCTAGCTTCTACGAGATCGCCCCTATGCGTCCTGCGACCTCAACACCCATAGCGTCTTCCTTTCGCCTGTCACAGGCGTTTAATCCCGCTAAGACTTAAGGAGGCCTTCCTCCTCATCTTTCCTCCCCCTTTATGTGCCTCCTATAGCTCAGGAGCACTCAAGCCATCCCTTCGTCTCTTTCTGCAGACCTCTACCTTGGGAAGAACTTATCCTTGGGGCCATTTTCTATTTTCCCCTTCCTTCATCTCTCAGAAATTGAAAGCGCAGTGATTGGCACACCAGTTTTGGAACTTCATTTTGAAAGAAAGAAACCATTTTAAAGAAAATTATTGCGATTTTATCTTGATTATTGATGATTGTACGTTGCAATTTTCCATTTCCACAAGTCCTCTTCGGTTCTCTCATCTAATTCTCAAGAAGTTCGATGAAAGCAGATGGATTTCATTTTCGTTGGCGTTCGGCGTTCTTTCCTCGCCAATGAGTTCTGTTTCAATTCTTTACCTTCGAGCTACTTTTCTGAAATTTTGATGATTTTTGGCTGAGGAATAAATTAGGAAATTTTTGGGACAGCAGCGGAATTAAATATTTAAGGTTCCAAAATTCCGATGAGTATATTTTATCCCAAGGTCGATTTTCAGCTCTTTTTAAACTTTTACAGCTCTTCTAATATCCAACATTATGATTGAATCTCATTTCTGCGTGTATATGACGACATTTTTTCATATACGGGAAATATCATTGATTTTGGCGAATCATAACAATTCTAGAATAAAAGGTTCAGGAGTCTAATCTGGCTTTCATAAAACTGATTTCAGATTTTATTTAAAATCGAGTGGCTTAACTAAATTCTCTTGGGTAGCAAATACTAGTTCGGTCAGTGTAAGAGTCTACAGGAAATGAGTTGAAAGCTTTTACGTGTTATCTGAACGCCAATCATTCATTTCCTACCGGAAACCAAGTTAAATGGTGATTTTTTAGTGTGCCTCCCAGATACCAGAATGATAGCAATTTTGAGAGTTCAATGCATTTTATCCTCGAAAATCCGGATCTAGAGAGGCTATTTAAATGCTCGGAAGAGACCTCTTCAACGGATATCAAGCTCTAATCAGTTTCCATGGGGATATTTTCATTTCACCAACCAAGAGCTCTTTCCAAATTTATTTTTTAACGGATAGGGGAGCACTTTTGATGGAATAATTTAACATATCTTACAATACTGCTAAGTTTTGGATGCAGATAAAGAAAGAAATAACGTCTACTTACTTTTCGTTTCTTCATTGAACATCTATAGAACACAAAGTAGGTTAATTATGATTTTTCGTGGCTGCCGATTTAATATCTTTTATTATGTTCTTCGTTGCTTTTATTTACTAACCCGCTTCTTTTCTTCCTTATCCTTTTCAGGTGACCCAGATTTCATAAATAAAGTTCGTTTTCCTACTTCTAGTGGGAAAACTTCTACTCTTCTTTATTTCCACTTCCTTAAGTTATTTAAAAGATTATTCGAGTCGCATAGATTTCTTATAAGTACATACGGTTATCTCATTTATAGTGGATTCAATATAAAATATCAATTGAAATATAGCTTTAAATTGCTCTTAATAATTTCTAAGGAAAAAATGTTATTAATGCAGTAGAAGAACAGAGAATACCGGAATTTGGTGCAAAATTATCTCTCCCAAAAATTCTCCTCTTATTTAAAACTCTGATGATTGACTGCGAGTAAAATTGCACTCCTGAATACGGAGAGATTTTTGTCAAATAATCCACCTTGATGAGATTAAGTTCTTTTTTATCCCTGAGAAAGTTAGCGAGTTCCTCCTGAGACTCTCAGGATTTTCCCCTCAGACTTGGATTTTAGAAATTTAAGGGTAAAAACCGAGAATAATATGCTGACAAAGGCATAACAAAAGCCGCACTTTGACCTGAATTACAGAATTGTAGTCGGAAACGCAAAAGTGAAGTGGTTACCCAAGTTTGATGGGAGCAGGTTTTGAAAAGACCACACAACAAGAATGAAACTCCTCAAATTTGGCCTTAAAAACTTAAATTGGTGCATATTAATGCGACTAAGGTCAAGGTAACCGCCCAATGGTGTTTATATGTGATTGTAATATGATAAATTACATATATTGAATAGAAAGTTTTAGAGTGAGAATATTTCTTTGATAAATTCAACATAGATCAGTGTTCAGAAAGAGTACAAAAAGCTATAGATATAATAACTTAAAAAATAAAAGCATCTGAAGTTGCATTAACAAGCCAAAAATTAAAGTAAAAAATTCAAAGAATTTCAGAGAAAACTGAATAGAGAGATTCCTCATTTCTTTGACTTTCTCATAAACAAAAATAATAATAATTTTCGTACATCTACGCATTATAATATTGATTGAGAACAGTGATAAATGATGAATTAGTCACAGAGTGAACTAATTACGCCCATTTTTTTTATGGAATTTAAAGAGAAAATTATCTAAATGCAGAAATTATATAAATTACTTTGTTTCCCGTACTAAGCTCATTTAAAACAGGGCAGTATTGGGCCGTGCACGCACTAATTTTACGAATTATTAATGTATATTGATTGATTTGATGATATTTAATTGACGCTATCTTCAATTATGGTGTAGAAATGAAAACATTCAAACTAAATGTGTTGAAATGTTCTTTTAGATTCATCTTTGTGGAAATCTTTTATTTATTGTTTCATTATTTCTTTAATTTGATGTTGTATTTTAATTCTTGTAAATTCAATAATAAATCTTTCTAAATAAATAATTGAATATTTTATTTACACATTTTAATGGCATTGTTATGTTTAAAAAGAAGTGTTCAATTCCCGGGGGAAACAGTTCTCGGTTTAGTTCAAATTAATCCTAAAAATAATAGGTTCAAAGTCGACTGGAACGGGTATCCGAGGAATAATTGCAGCTGTTATCACGCCGCAATTGCAATCGCAATGTCGATTTGAAATCGGTTAGATAATCCGGATTTATCGATAGGTACGAACGCGCTAAACCTAAAGTAAACAGGTCACATCGCATCTGGTGTACGACAATTAGGTTTCCTCTGCAGAAGTGCTGCTCTGCGGACGCATTCGATTGTGTGCGAATTTCTCGTGTTTGTTTGTCACTCATCATTCCTAATGTATCGCCGTGATTAGTTTCAAGCCGCCGGCTTTAAGAGGACGTATATTCTTGTTCATCTGTTAATTAAACCTCCATTCCAGTCGGCACTTGGCCAATAACAATCAACCGGTGCTCTCGCCTCATATTTATCGCTCGCAATTTTTTCTAGTTACGAACTAGAATGGGACATTCATCCATTACTACAAGTTTCGTCCAAAAAGAGATGACGCCGCTCTTACTCTGAAATGAGCATAATTTGAACGTGGAAGTTTTGAGTACCCCTATAGCCGTTAAGTATGAGTTAGTTTCTCAGAGAAACCGTAATGAGTATTAATCGACCTCTTCTTATTTCTTAGGCAGATAAATGAAGAGACGAGATAACCTAGTTAGTACTAGAGGTTAGGTATTGAGCACATGTGGATACAGATATATATTTCATTCGGTGAATATTGATGTAAGATTGATATTAATTGTTTCAAACTATGTGCCATAGATTTGTGTTTTTGTCTTAAAAAAGTTCTAAAAATTTAATTAAAGAGAGACAATGAGAGAGAATACGTCTTTTGATCTAGTGTGCACTTTCCTCTGATATTCAGTATATCGTAAAGGAGTACTTTTCTTCTCATTTTACTGCGACCTATTTAAACCTATAAAGTCATTAAAAATGCCGCATAAATCTTTTTGGACGAAATCGTAGCCATCTCATCTTCCCTATATATTACAGTACGCGAATACCGTTTTGGTTATAGCTAATCTTATCTAAATGCTAAGAAGATCGGGTGAGTAACAGTCCAAAATAATTATATAAATATATTATATTATTCAAACAGATTTAGTTTAGCAATGGTAAATCATTCCTTGTTAAATTATACCATAAGTTTTCTAAGAAATAAGAAAGAAGAAGTTTCATAAGAAATTTCTACTAAATTGTTATTACATTTCAATATTAATTCATTGCTCTCAAAGCGTTTCTTTCGTGAGATAACTTGTTTGTCCCCGTGATTTACATTTTCCTCCTATTTTGTACACCTAAGGCCTTAATGAAAGGGTACAATTCAACATTTTGTTTTAAGCTGATAGCGAATCAAGCGGAAAATTAAAATCCCCCGCACGGAAAACCACACCTATTAAGATAGACCCTATAACCATTCTTCGTATTAGTGAGAATTTTTTTCTTTCGAGATCTAAGTGACAAATTCTCTACCCTAGCGATAAATATCTTGCAAAAACTATAAGATTAAAAATCAGACAACGTCTCACCTTTAAACGACATTTCACTTCCATTTTTTCTAAAGAAGAGCCATAATGAGTTTGCGAATAAGTGGAGGAGAAAAGCAGAGGAATTCTCTCAAAGAGAAATTATGAATAAAAATTCCAAATAAAACTGAGAGATTAATTTCCGGGAGGATATAACTCCACCAGTAACCAGATGAAGAGACGGTTTGTTCTACCAAGAGTCTCACCCTCGTCTTAATCTTTCTTCTCAAGGTTTGGATAGTAGGCGGGTACTCTTGTTAAGCCTCCTTTGAAAAGATGTCTTCGGAAGTAATAAAAGGGACCATATCAACCTCTTCTTATCCGCTTTCTTTGAATTCGCGTTTCAGATGCCGTTTTCCCGGTGCTTGGCTTCTGCGACGAGGACATAGAATGGGTTGGAGGAGCGTGTTACTAACAGGAGATAGGACTACAGCGATCCACTTACAACGAATCTAAGAGGCAATATTGGCCGTTAAAAAAACTCGTTTTCCGTAATGTACGATTTAAATCTTCCGGAGGAATCTTGCTCTTTTTCCCTTTTAGGAAAGTAGCGTTGTCTGGCAACAGTAACTATCGTTCAGAAAGCGGTTAGTGTTGATAATTACTCACATAAATGTCGCGATATGCTAGTCCTTCTATTTTATCAGTGTAATCACAATCGAAATATTTTCATACGGGATAAATTGCACTAAAATACGTATTTCCACTAATTCTGGTACTTAAATTAACTTGCTTCCAAATAATGCGCATGTTATTTTATAGTTATAGCTTATGTTTTCCTACCCTTACAGCACATTAGCTTCACTCTCCGATGTTTGAGCGCAAAAATAAACATAATATCGTAGGTTTTTACTTTTAATTTCGTTCTGAGATCCATGTGTATGCATCTACAAGACAAAAAAATACTCGATAACTTGACAATTTTCAGTATGAAATTACAGATGCTCAATTTAGACTAAATAATCGTGTCAATGTTTGTACCAGTATCCTAAATAACAGCTTTTAATTAGTTGCAGTCCATTTTATAAAAGAAAAATCTTATTTTCCAACGAATTTAAAGTGCTGAAATGTGGATCCAAAATCCGTACTTCTTAATTGATAAAGGAATGATTATTCATAATTATTTGGATAAATGGGTTTATTTCCAGAAGATTTTCACCATCAGCATTTTGTATCTATTGTATCATTTTTGGAAACGTTTCTAATTTGGTAAGTTTACTTATTTCATGATTTTTCAGTGCAATCGTTGTTGCAGAGTGTTAGATTTTGAATCCTTTAGGATATTGGAGGTAAAGTAATACATGTATCTCGAATAACAATCATGAAATATAATCGCGTAAGGCTTGAAAAATTATTAAAGATGATTAACAATATATAGTACTAAAATATCTACATAGAAAGTATAGTATATATAGTACTAAAATATCTACTTAGGTTGGAATCTGACATCCAAAATAGCTATTTACTTATTTTTCTTTTCGGTTCAATTGAAAGTAAGCTGGTTATGTGAAACTTAACTTCAGCTATTAAGGAGGAAATATTGCCATAAGACGTTATGAATTTCTTAATACATAGTCATATAACCATCTTTCCACTCTTATATGGTTATGGAAATCGGTGAGTAAAAGCTATTTCAGCACTAAGAGCCCTTTCTTTTCGTTCGTAGGCACGTGTAATACATTTAGAAAGATAAGGGAAAAGTAATAAATATGTAGCGATGGGTAATAATTTCTCGGAAGCAATCCACGTAGTTAACTAGAAAACGGTGGCTGTAAATGCTCCACCCCATTATAGTAAATTTCCCGAGATAGAGGAAATACCAGCTTTAATCGTAGTCTGCCGCCTCCCATTTTATAAAGCGGGAGCGAACCGAATGCAATATTCTTGAATTCGGCGAGCGGTAAAAAAGAGCGGGGGGCGGAATTCAATTACATCAAAACGCGATTCGCGAAAAACAAAGCCCTCATTAAACCGCGAGAAACTCCTACTAGGACACAGCACAAAAAAGAAAGAATTGGGACGGTCCCTTTCCGATGTTAGGCGACCGAAATTAGGCGCAATTAAACACAGCCTCTATTCCTCCTTTTTATTTCTAATGGGCAAAGTTTTACTCGCCCTATCCCCGGAAATAAATGCAACTCTTTTTTCTGCCACGGAAAACTCACGTTCTCTAGCCCTCGCCGGCGTCACCCATCTGCCCTCAGCCTGCAGGCCTTATCTCCCATCTTGGCGCCCTATACTCCTTCGCCCCGCCCATCCTCCTCTCCCCTGCTCCTCCCTCGATCGACCCTTACACTGTCTCACTTCGTTCTCTTCCCTGTATTTTTCCCGGGGTCTTTCTTCTCACTCCGAGTCATCTCGCCCTCGAACTTTCACCTTCTCCGCTGCAGGGCTCTTTCTATTCTATCTTTGCCTACCTCCGTCCGCGCTTTGTTTGCTCTCTAATGGATCCGAAGGTGTGCGACATTTTCGTGATGTAGTTATAGGATTGAAGTCCGCCTCTCTCTATATGCTGTTTGATATCCGAGCCGTGTTGTCTTTTGTAATTACCTCGTTCGGCAATTTCAACGGAGGAGCTAATTTTTGCTACGCGCGCTTGTTTTGTTATTGTCTTCCACTATGTCGTGAGGGATAGACCTCCATTAATTATCATCTTTTGCCGCGTTTTAAGTGCTGCGAGCGAGTAGAGGATGAACTCACGCAGAGAGTAAACACTGAGTGTACACTTAAAAAAATGTATACTCAGGGATATTATGATTAATTGAATTTTATTATCAATCAATGTCGACTGTAGTTACTGATGATATCAAGGGCTAAAGATATTTATGAAATCTTGATTGTATTATGGAATATTGATTTGCTTATACTTTCCATTCTATCACTACGTCCAAGCAACGGTCTGTTTCAATTTTATCTCGTGCGTGACTTTTTCTAACATCAAGCCAGATAATTATTATCGGAATTTATATATTTAATTTTGAAGCTGTAGTTTAAATAGGTAACGTGGATGGAAATTATTTTCATAAATACTTTAATAAATACATAAAAATACTTATGCACCGTTTTTCTCTAATGTAGAGCAAAATTTGAGCTCTAAACGCTGAAAGAGCGTTTAAATTAGTTAGAGATTTCTGTACATCTAACTTCTTGTTAGCACCAGCAATATTTGCTTGTATGATTCAAGGAAAAAGTCATAAAGACAATTGTATATACAATAAATACTTAATACAAAGAATGAATAGTAGTAAAGTTTCAATGACCACGTATTTATCTATTATACTGAAAAAATACGGAATTTTATCTATGTTTTAATTTCCTTTCCTTATAGGAAACATTCATTTACGGTACCTACGTGACAACCATCTTCTGAGAAAATCGCTCTCCTTTCTTTCTATCCATTAACATCATACACATCTCACACATAGACTCCTCAGAAACACTCTTATTTCATGTAATTTCAAGCTAGACATATAAGGGACGCATTTTCCAATCACTCTCACACCTTATTCTGACGAAACTGTTCTCCTACTAATTCAACATTTCTCTATCCCATTCATACGCTTCCTCGAGTTTCCTCGTATTTACCCTTATCTCATTCGTGACGGGGGAAGATATCTCTACCGTAGCGCTCAAAGTACTCCTGCGTTCCGCATCCTTCCAATGGAAGCCCTTATTCCTATGATGTGCAGCCTCGTTAATGGGCGTGCGTTTGAAGTTCTTGAAACACAAAACGCTATTTCATTCGTGGAGAAGTGGAAAAGGATTTCTTGGGGTGAAACATTACGGGATGATTTTTGTTTCTCTTCTACCTTTTTTACTCCACTAGACCTTTAAATCAAGAGTTATACTATCGCTCTCCCAGCGCCTCTTCCTTTTTGCCTCCGTGCTCTCCTTCGTATATTCGCCTACGGCTATCCTTCGCAGCCTAAGATTCATTTGTTTTCACCTTTTCATCGGACATTTGCTGATTGGGATCCCTTTTGATGTTTGCTTTCGGATCTCTTCCTTATTTTTTCATCCATTTTTTCTTAGTTTTATCTTTGCTCTTGCACGCGAATGCCTCTTTTGATATCAGACGTTCTCTTTTTGCAGGCGATTAATTATTTGCCGTTCAAGGACCTGAGTTCCTTCTCTGCCCTCATTTGCAACTGCTCCATTTGTTTCTCCTTCGTAATTAAAGTCAAGAGAGGCTGAATAAGTGGCGAGTTATTTTGGAGTGGTTTTATATTTTACCTTTACAAATTCAGAGAAATGTAGATGTAAATGTGTAGATTGGAATTTATGAAATTGACTAGTAATTCTATCAGATAGTTCCGGAAATAATCATGTGAGATTTATCTGTAACTCGAGAGTATAAATGGATAATTGTGCAAGAACAACAAGCTGAACAGTGTTAATATAACATGGTTGCATAATAGCCGTAGTCTCTAATGCGTATGCGATTCATTACTTTTGGAATTCTGGATGTTAAGGCAAGCAATAGACCAAATGTTCTGAAATGAGGATAATTTGACTTGTATTTTGCGCCTACTTCCTCTTATTACCCATATTTTTATTTCCGGTGCTCAGTTTTGCAGGCTCAGTCGAAGTATGGCTACAATTATCCGAAATATGCATGCAGATGAACTGCCTTAGTTAGGGATTCGATCCAAGCAGTATGCATGGCAGGCAAGTTCCTTGACTGCTACGCAACCCAAGCAATTATTATTTCTATGATGGAATTATTTCCCCAATTCTAGGATGTCAGATATGATTTATATTGATTGCTTATTCAGTTGAGTTCATTCATCGAATGTATGTGTACTGAAGAAGATATAAATAAAAATATATATTGTTATCATGTCGTTATTGACAAAAGATATGAGTACATTTTCTTTTTTAAATATTATTATTGTTATAAAACACTTTATTCGGCGAGGTTAGGCCCATGTGGGCCTCTCTTACACCTAACCTAAATAGAACTGAAGTTAAATGGAATGCCTTACCCAAGGAAATTCTCAGTCCTAGATATTCAATATATTTATATAATGTGTATATATGTATAATATCTATAGGTATTATTATATATATGTAAAATTGTAATGTAATATAATATGATTTTAGTTTTATGTATGTGATGATGACAATGTTGCCACCTGACATTTTTCTACTTGGAGCATATGCAATAATAATAATATGTTAAATGAAGTAAAAGGAAAAATTCGGGATTAAAATTCTAGAAATCGAAGGTACTTTGTAATTTATACGAGTTTATTTCATGCGACCAGTTTAAAACATGAGTGCTTCGTTTCGGTCTCCTAATCGAAAAATGCTGGAAAAGAAAGACCTGTATATTAAAATCCAGTGGAGTACATGCTTACGGCACAAACTTAGATCATTAAACAGCTGATGAAGGGAATCCCTTCGGATTATTTTTCAATAGGAGACCGAATGGGGCGAATGTGTTTGAGTTACGACGAACCTTCCTTCCTTGCAAGAAGATGGAGGAAAGAAACATTCCTGCTGTCATAAAAGAACCCCTTAAAATTCCTTCGTTATGCAACTCAATAAGGTGAAAACTTAATTAAGACCAGAACACTCGCGGCTCTAATAAAAGCTCAATGTTATATTTTGGGATGAAAAGGAAATAAATTCTCTCAGACTTGAGTCTTCCACTGCTTTTGAGAAGGGGTTACGGAAGCTAGGGAGTGATAAAGGCAGAGGAACAGCGCGAAGGAGTTACAGGAAGGAACGGGAGAGGGAAAATTTAGACCAGAAAGCGGAATGTAAAGAACTACGAGAGATGATTAAGAGAGGAAGAAAATGAAAGAGAAGTATGCATGAATGAAGAATCTCAAAAATGCGGGAATGTACAAAGGAGGGGAAGATGGAGAGATTTAAGGCATGGGCGTAATTAAGAGAGGACAGGACAGATAGTTTGGAGCACAAAAGGTATGCCATAGCAAATTCGCGGAAGATTGTAAAATTGAGGGAGGACCGTAAAAATGAATGTGAATAAGATCTGAGGAATGAATCCAGGAGGAGGAGGAAGAGGGAGAAATAGGACTTCTTCGGGAATCGAAAGGAGAGGGAATTCAAGAACACCGGCTGGAAACCCTGAGAAGTATTTTTGAGAAACTTTGTTAATTAAGAACCGAAATAGAAGTGGATCGAATGGAAGGGCTCATGCAAATCGTTCGTAGTGAAGAAAGAGATTTGGAGGCTTTTGCGAATAGAAGGAGTGAGAAAGGAGGAGGGATGAGAGCTAAGAAGATAAAACATGAGAAAGAGAAGGGACGCATGAAGTATTCAGCCTTCTTTCTGCCCCTTATTTATGTTTTCTCTCTCTTTTTTTCCTATCCAATCCTTCTGGAGCGATTACTTGGAAATGTCCTTGGACAAAATAAAGGGGCGGGGTGGTGTAAAAAAATGCGTGCGCAAGACATATGAACGCGAAGAGATAGAGAGATAAATGAAAATAAAAGAATCCCGGAATGAGAGACGACACGGACATTATAAATAAAAAGGGTTTACGAGGAAAAAAGGGGAGACAACGGCGCTTGGGTAGAGAGGGACAGAGAAGGGTAAAAGAGAGAATGTTTCGGCAAATTAAGAAAAAGATGCAAACTGGAAAAGATTGCTAGAAGTAGTTAGAAATAAGGAGATTAAGTTTTAGATTAAATGTAGGTTGATGACTTCAGGTAAGATGATATGTTCTCGGAAGATGTAGTAGATGATATAACGACGGTACGATGTCGTCGTTATCATGTCCCATAGGCCGAATAAATACTGTAAGAATTATTTATAAATACTTTGGTAGAAGTAGCTGCTTCAAAGATTCATTTTTTCCGCGGACTATATATTACAGTTTACTGAAACAGATTTATTGTACACACCCCTTGCTACACGAAAAAGAGCGTGATCTAGCCGTAGCTTGGAATAAATAGAATAAGAGAGAAGAAAAGCTAAAAAGTAACTACACTCTGAATGTAAACCACCGTAGACATATCAATTTTCAATGGAATAAATAGAGTTGAGATATGTTTTTAGCTGACTTTTGTTAATTACGCTTTGTCTCCCCTTGGTTTTGATCACGTAAAATCAGAAAGTAGCGTAAAACTGAAAACTTCCAGAAACCAAACAGCTGATTATTCTTCATTTCTTTTGTACACCGTTCATTCCCGCAATTTTCCTTGAAGAGCAGTTTCCCCTTAAGGTTTATTTTCATGCAAGCTAATTCATTCCGATATCCATTCAACCACTATGTTTTATAAACCATAAAAAAGAATATGGAATAATTTATAATATATATTATCTCAAAATTACAATTTTTACGAAGTATGTAGCATCATCAGTAACTTTAGATACACTGATTCTCTGGTTTCTGATAGAAAACTCGACTTTTAGCGTATACTGCGGTGGGCATTAACGTCAACTGAAAGCTATTTACACCTAAAAATAAAAAATATTCGTAAATCTAAAAGGTGGCGATTTTGAAGATGCTGATGCGGAATGTGATGGTTAAGAGTGGGTTTATTGCAATATTTTGTACGAGCTTACAATTATAATGAAAAATTAATATTTTTTACCAAATTTAGTTTTTCCATAAGATGCTGGACAATAATAAGATTGTATTTGAGTTGGTAGCTTTTGGCATAACTTCCATCCCTGTAAAATTAAAGCGAATTAATTGATAAATGTAACCATGTAGGCGAGATTACAAATGACAATTGTCGAATTGAACTGAATTGAAAGCTTTTTAAAAAGAAATAATGGGTATTTCGGCTGTTTTTGCTCTCAACCATCTCAGAATGTTCTCTTCTGCTGACTAGTAACAACATTAATATGAGCGGCTTAGCATTTGTATCCAAAAAGAATGTACGCTGGCGATTCAATTAAATTCTGCTTCCGTATAAACGACTGGTTACATTCCAATAAGTAGAACGCATGGATCATTTGATTGCTTGGAAAAATTGTTTTTGATACTTTAATCAACGTCCCTTTGGAAAAATAGTGATTTCCAAGTATTTTTTGGAAAGTGGATAAAGGCTCGCTGAACATTTTAATTTTGGATCACTCGACGTTGGATTGAAAACGGCTTATGATGGTATACCGGGCTGATATTTATATGAAAGCCATAGTAATATCGCTTTTATGTTTGATTTTCGAGAATCTAATTTCGAGAATACCGTAATTGTTTGACTCCTAAAATAGAAAACTCCCAGAGTTGGGGTTGAAATGTTACCCACTTCAGTAGCGTCATCTCAGATATTGTTTACGACAGATGTAACCGCGTCAAAAGGTTCGATTTGCTGATTAAAAAGTAGTTAAGCAATCCCGTTTCCTCGCCTCGTTCTCAAATTCCCATTTCTCATCACCAGTTACTCAGGTGACGCATGTTTTGCGGCGAAAAAATTGGCCGTGGAGAAGCGTCTATTTCACGAACCGCGGTGTAGAAATTTCTCTCCACCCCCCATTCTCTCCTGTCCCTTCACTCGGAACAACAACGTCGCAGCGCCCCCTTTGTGCGCCGCCATCCTTCTTCGCAATTCTCACCCACTTGAATGATTCGCTTAATTTAGAACTCTTCGTTATTGCTTCTCTTTCCTCAAGGGCGTAGACGTTGAAAAGATAGTGCACCGACTCCGATCCTTCTCTGAGAAAGGGATGTTTTTTTATTCCAGACCCATTTCCATGAATGTCGAGCTACAATGGGCGAGGGGAAAAATCCTCGAAAACTCAATTTTCTACCTCTTACTCATTAAGGATTGGTGAAAACGAAACCTTTCCCCCGAAAAATCCTTTTTGTATTATTTTTCCTCGGCGGTCTTCTTTTGTCGTCCCGATGGGTTTCAATTATACCGGGGAAATTGCCTTTAGGTATGGTGTTTCTGCCTCGCCTACCTCCGATCCTTTGTCTGCGACAAGATCTTTTGTGAGATTCATCACGAAGTGGTTGACATGTGAAGGATATTTCCGACGGATCGATTCCTCCGTTTCGGAGATCTCTCTTTGTGAATGGATCCATTGTTTCCCTTTTAGAACCGACGGTCGTGGAACGATGTAAATTCGACCCTTTTTGAAAAATGTCATGAAAAATAACAAAGACTGCGCTCTAATTTTATTTACATGATTTATTCGGTCGATTTGATTCTCAATTAAAGACATCAAATCCGTTGAGACACTTTTCTACTCTTCGTATTGGATTTGTAATTCTATGATTTTATGTTTTCTTTTGTGATATTTTCGAAAAGGTCGCTCCGCAAATAGATACATTCAGAAAGGTCACTCCGATTTTTTTGTGAAATTTTTCAAAATAGAGGAATAAGCGAAACATTTAGTTAATGATGCGATTTAATTGAATAAATAAGAGAAGAAAATTAAGTCAATCGAATTCCTTCAACAGCCCCCTTCAATGTCCATAATTTATATAGTATTATTGGTATAATGGGTAGTAGTAGTAGTATTTTTAAAAGTGCTTCGACTGCTTTGGTCATTTCGCACGTGGGTCCCCACCGGGAATCGAACCCGGATCCGCTTTCGCCGAAGTCGAAGGCGTTGCCCACTTGGCTATCCGGGAGCCCAATGGTATAATGGTATTTATCCATATATAACCTTCCGCAGCGGCTAATGTTTCTTATTTCGTGTGTCGTTATGCTTTATAGGATGGCAACCAAAGATGTCGACTGAGCGACCCTCTATACTACGTTCATAGCAGACTAATGAATTACTTTACATTATTAACGAGACAATTGCGATATTATTAAAATTATTGAAAAAGAATGTGATATAAATTTTTTATCCATGACCATCATATAACACATACACAAACCTCTCTTACTTCCAACGCATTAACTCTACAATTTCGAAGAGATTTCACGTAAAAAGTGGGATTTTATAAAACTATAATAATTCAAAGAAGTTTCGAAAATCGGGGGAAACTTGGAAAAATCGTATTTAAAGTGTTTGGCCGTTATTTTATCTACTTTTATCTGGAGAACCAAAAACTGGAAGTAAAGAAAGGGAGGTAACCAAAAAAATTTCCATTTTCAGTACGCTGTATCTGATATTTCAGTAATATTTAGCCGTAGTGAGGTTACAGCAAACAGAGCACCTGCTAAGCCGCAACTGCGTAAGAGGGAACCAAATAGAGAGTTCATTTCACCATATGAGTGTATTATTCATTATTGAAATAAAATAACGGATGTTGCTATTTAATTAATGATCGCCTCCCATTCGAGTTCTACAACTCTCTTAATTTCTCAACTGTGTAAAGACTAATAAAGCCTCTGTGTTTGCTTTACGGCGTAGCATAACTTTTATTCGATACAATTATTGGAGATTAGTCTTCCTTTTTAAGGTAGAATATAAATATGAAACAAAACTCCAATCCAAACAGCTACTAGCCATCCATAAGTTGTCGAGATGCCAAATAAATGGTTTCCAACTGAACATAGATACTCATAAATACACATACACACGCGAGGAGATAGATAACCAGCGTCAAGACAAATTTTTACGTTAAAAGCTTACTTTTGGGAAGCCCATGTTTTCAATTTGAGCGGAGTATCATTTCATCAGTTAGCTACTCCATAATAGTTTTCGCTGATTAAAAGAGGAGGAGAGAGGTTTATGCCTTTAAAATTTCGATTTTGGTCGGAAAGAGGGAGCCATTTTTCACTTACACCACTCGCCCCGTGAGATCCCTATCCACCCCCTTTCAACCAATATCAGCCCTCTGTTATTTTATCCTCGTCGCCTGCGTGTCTCTCCGTATCCTTCGTTTGACATATCTCTCCATCGCTGCGAGGGTTTCCTCGTTTTCCCCTCTTAGTTTTCTTTGCCGTCCTTCACATCTGACATGCCCCTAACCGTCGAACACTCTCGGAGCAAAACAAACTCTTCGAAATAGTCCTCCATATCCTTACAAAGACCATTTCACGCAGCATCGCTATAACTCATGCACTTGCCTCGCTACAGCTGTCACTGCTGGATAACGTGATCCGGTTCAGATTCGGTGATTAATGAAGAAGGAGGCGTGTTTACAGCTTACTTTTGAGATCATCCCAAGTTTCCACCCTGTTTTACAGGAAGCCTGCTTGCGATTACGGCGTTTTGGATTCAAAACAAAACGGATATATGAAAAGAACGTTTCTGTTTGCTTCTAAGAGATCTCAGTCGCTCCTAGATTATTATTAGCGCTCGAACAAGTCTCGGTCTTATAAATTCATCACCAGTGTGAAAAACATAATCCGTTGCTTTTAATGAATTTAGAAGTTTGACTTTTAGAAAAGACTTACAGAGAAGACGATCTTTTAACGTGAATTTAAGGATGATAAATTTTATGAAAAAGGATTTACAGCTGCGGAGCAAGTACATGTGTTCAAATATCGCTTTTTCATAGCAAATAAGACGAATATAAAAAGAAGGGAACGAATATTCGTCTTATTAGGTTCTCTTTTGGTAGTCTTTGCGATTAAAATTTGCCGTAATTATATTTTTCACATTTTGTCGTCGCACTGTTTACTAAAATAGCAGTTCTCCAATGGGACAAAATCTGGCCATTCCAGATTATATGAAGACTAAAATAGGAAATGAATTTGGACGTTGCCTACGAAACGCAGCTGTCGCTAATTTCTTATATTTCACATTTTTATTGGTGTGTGAAACGACAGAGATTCATCAAAATTTGTATGAATAATTTTTCTTGTTATGTCTACCATGCTGTTCAGGATGCGCGCTGGAGTTGGTGGCGGAATGGTGTACTTGCTATCCAGGGAATCTTTTGTGGCAAAATGCCATATTTGACTAAGATGCAGGACTTGCATACATGCATTAAGTCACCGATATAATCAGTATGTTATAATTGACGTAAATAATCTATTATTAATAAAATATAATATTTATATTATACAACAATCGTAATTATTATGTTAAATATAATTACAATTATTAATGAACAGAATCCACACTTACATACTCTGAAGCTTCATTCTTAGCGATGAATACGTATCAAGGATAGTACCGTCAGAGTTCTGCATGCCAAATACTTATCTTTCGAGACTGTTTGGGCACGTGTACCCCTGTGGTACAGGGGTATGCTAACAGCTAACAACTAAGCCCTAACAGCTCCTAAGTCGCGGGTGATTTCTGATTAGCACATGGTTGTTTTTGTATAATGTTACTGTTTACATAGTTTAAACAGTTACCGAAGAAGACGATTCTTCTGAGGGAACTAGGAAATGAAATTTAAACAAAAAGTCATATCTCGAATCCGTCGTTACTTATTCCCTTCTTACTTATATACGTATGTAATTCATCCTTTGGTAATGACGAAATAGCTCGTCCCAGAAGGTAAATTTACTTAAATAATTTCTACTAGGAGTGGTAAATACTGAGGATTTACCGCTCCTCCGCGATCTTTTGAAAATTTCCTAATCTTATTTTCCCTCTTCGTTGCTCGCAATTATAAAAATATTGCTCATGACTATTTTCATCAGTAACATAATATTTTTCTTTCACAAGTACTTTTTTAAGAGACCAAATTAGAGATCATCGGAAGGTCGAAGATAGATTATAAATTTAGGACAATAACATTTCTATTTTGCAAATTAATAATTAATTTCGGTACTATGAATTTATCATTTGGTGCGATATTCTTAATGAAAGAGAAAACCGAAGAGTGTAAGCGCGGTTTTCGTTCCAGTTTCCTTATCTTTTACGATGGCGAATATTTCCCATTCACTTTCCCTTTCATTTCATAACGCGCGATTTACTTTAAGCAAAGGGCTGAGAGAGAGAGACGATCTGGACAAGCATAGGAACGACACGCGATGGGGCAGATAAAACGAGGAGGTTAACAAAATGGAAACCTTAACACTAACAAGCCTCACAAGAGTGTTTACGGTGGTCAAGTAATTTGGTTACTCGACCATGACCCTAACCTAGAGCTACCAGGAAAGCAAATACGCGGAATTTACGAAAGTCCTGTGGGTGTACCATGCGACAGCATACGGAGGAGATCACAAGGTGTCGCTCGAGATAGGGCGAAATGGGAGAAGTATTCGGAGGGAAATGAGGAAGAGACAAGATGGCGGAGGCGGCGTGAGGATGCATTCCTCTCAAATTAAGTCAGGAGAGGTGTCGCTGTGCAACCTAAGGCATCGCCATCTTCACTATAGGAGTCTGTCGATGGTGTCGCCTCTTCCGGCAGGCACTCTTACTACTCTCTATGCGGTGTCTTCTATCCTCTCTTCTCCAACCCTTCCTACCTCCTGAATGGACATCCACGTACTCTCTTGATCTCACCCTTTCTTGCCGACCCTTACGGACAGCGGACCCTTTTGTGACTACATCGGCCATCCTTCCGCAATCGCCGATCTTATTCTGCCACCTCATCATTTCTCAATCCAACTCCTTCCCTTCATGAACCTGGTCTATTCATTTAGTCCTCATTCCGGCTGCTTGCGACGATGAGGCGCTCAACTCATACTGGTACATTCATAATATACATCCCACTGTTCTGACTTAATTGACAGATAGTTTCCTTGTTTTACTTAATAGCGCGAGAGTCACGATTTCTCAATCTCGTTGGAATTTAATCCTTTCATTCATAAGGATTTCATTCGGAAAAATTGAGACAGGAAAGTCCTATCTTCCATTTAACGATCCATATACATTAGTATAATTAGAAAAATAACATAATAGTGAAATTATTAACAGAACGAATAAAAAAGGAGCTGTGATGAGAAATTAAAGAGAGAGAATTTCAAAAGATTAGTGTTTAGTGGATTTCTGCCTATTTCGGCAATTGCAACTCACTCACAACTACAAAAACCTAACTTTGACATGCGCAAGCTCATCTTTGTGGAAAGGAGGTAAAATGCGATAGCAGAAATAAACTTAATATTTCCGCTGTAGAAAAGGTTGTTTCTCCCGTCGCAATTTTAAATGATACCAACATTATAGCCAAGTTTCACTTAAAGCAATCAGTGAACTTCACTT
>KZ308556.1:4744424-4754736 GCA_000376725.2 Ladona fulva | reverse complement strand
CTAAGTCAGGAGTCCTTCGACCAAATTTGTCTTCCTTATTCCAATTTCTCTGAAATGTCAAAAATAAAGCTTCGGAACCGTAAAACAAAATTTTAGTGATCTATCATGTTACTCAAAGCTGCGTCTCCTCATTCTATAAATATTTTAATTTTTAAAATTCTGCAGAAAATTCTATCTTGAGTTTAAATTTTACTCTTTGTACTTGGCAAAGAAACGTTTTGGAATACGCTCAAAAGAATAATTCAGTTTATATAAATTTTCCCGGTAGAGGAGACAAATTACACATATTCGAAAAAGATATGTATAATGATATTTACTTTGCTGTCTTCCGTGATAAGAACGTGATTTAATTAATTATTTTCACATTCATCTTTTATGAAATCCAATTATATTTGTTTGAAATATATATATATGTTGAGTTTCCATCTTAAGCTTAAATTATATTACTTCGTTATATGTAAAACATTTCAGAAAGCATTCGAAATTGTTAATTTGAGTGTTATTTTTCGTTAATGGGATGAAATGAGTAATTATATCGTAAATAAATTCCGTAATTTTTAATGGTATCCACTTATCACCGTCTTCTAACGTAAGAACGTTACTATATTTTTTATATAAATGATCAACCTCAACTTGCTCATAGAAGTACCATAGATCTTTTTTATCTCAGGTCAATAATTTTCCCCTATTTCCCTGATAAATCTGCATTTTTTTCACTTAACAGGTGATAGGGATTTTCACCTCTCCCCGTTCAAATTCAGTACTTGGGCTAAAGTCGACGTGCAAAGGTCAAACTCCTTAAGTCGTGGTTATCTTATCTCAAACAATTCCCTTCTTTCTTAGGCGTCTAAATCTTTTCCTTCAGGTAATCCAAAATACGTTTCAATTTTCAATCACATTTTCTCCTGCCTTTCGCCCTGACGTCATATCTCCACCTATACCTTCCTCTAACCAATGAGTGCTTCTCCCCCTTCCGTACTCCCAAGCCCGCCCCTCCAAATTCCCCTTTTCTGTATCGTCTCCCACTTAAGTGCGAGGGAGGAAGCGAAGAGTTCCTCTGACCTCTCTGATCTTTTTCCTACAGCACAAGTAACCTCAAACTCCTTCCAATTCACTTCCTTCTCCTCTCCTTTCTTTTCTCATCCCTTCCTTTCCTCCATCTTCCCCACATCTCCGCACCTCTCATTGTTCCCACCATATTCTGCCATCTTCAAACCACTCAATTTCCCTCTCTACAGTCTCTTTTCCCCACACGCCTCCTCTCCTTTGTTAACACGTTCCGCCACACCCCTCCAGCTCCATTCTTTGCTCATTCTACCCCTGTTCCGTGTAACTTTAAGGGACGTTTCTACCTCCTCCAGTTGCTACACTTCACGTCTTATATGCCCCTTTAACCACCATATTTTCCCTCCCTCGCCCTGTCTCGAAAGGCGTTAAAAAAAACTCCTGCTCTCGAAAAACCAGCATTCACTCTCTCTCTCTCTCTCTCTCGCATCCACTTAAATTCCTCGCACTTACGATCTCCTTCTTAAATCCCTCCCAAAGCAGCTTCCCATCTCTTGTTCGTCATCAAACCAAGGCTTCTCGGCGCCCCAAATTCCCATTTTATGGCCCACGCGCGCGAGATACAAAAAGCTCTCTTGTAGTGGCGTGGGGAGGATCGAAGACATTTTTCTTCTTACGAAACGACCACACTTTTCGCCTTCCCTTGATGGAGCTATGGAGTAAATCTCCCTGATTACATGATCGACAGGATGGAATTTCTGAAGCACCCGAAGCCAATGAATCAGAGATGAAAAACCTTAGATCCTGAGGTCACATGTGTAACGTATTTTTTCATCTAATTAAACAAACTCAAAGACTTTCATTATCAGTCATTGATTATATATACGAAATCATAAACCCAAATAATGGTTGGTTCCAAAGGGCCCACCCCTCCAGGGTTATCCAAAGCCCTGAAAAGGGAATTAGACACAAATAGGCGAATTGAGGAGTAGGTAAGTTTGCTCTTTTTCTCGTGATTACCACAGTATGTTACGTGTAATGATGGGATGATACTAAGATTTATACTGATTCTAATAAAATTCCCGATCATACTCAAATTTCCTTTTCCGATAAGACTCCGAATTCCTGATATGAGTATTCATTATTTTTAGTTACCGTTGTTTCTGGAAAGAAATTGATGAAAAAGGTATATTCATTAATAAAATATCACCTGGAATAACTAATACAGCTGATAAATCTTATCAAATGGAGTAGGATATACATTTTATTGGCTTAATTGGGTTGACTTTGAAAAAAATTCCTTATTTAAATCAGCTATCAATTATATTTTATTAAAAACATTCAGGACAACAATTTGAGTTCATTGTATTTTTATGGAACGTAATCTTAATGACAATCATTGAATTAATATTGAATGAGTGAATTTAAATTGTTTTATAATAGACTAAACCAAGTCTAAAAAGAGTCTAAAAAAAGTCAATTTAGAACTGAAAAAAAGTTTAACTGTCGGACTTTATGGAGAGTTCGAGATTTTGGTGGAAACAGATTTCATATTAACACTGGTATACGCAAAAAATCTTATGAAATACCATACTTTGGGATATGAAAATCAATAAATTTCAGTTTTACAGATATTGCAGCTAATAAGTAATTATCTATACATCATTAATCATGAAAAGTGGGAAGATTAATCGGAAATGGATGAATGAGTTTTAAACAAAGTATTCCAAAGAATCTTTTTTAGAATCGTAATTTTGGTTAAATATTCTCCAAATGCGATGCCGATCCCTAAGCAAAAAAAATCCGATTCGCGAATCAGGTTCCAATTAATCCTCTCATCACTAGTTACGAGAGAAAAATCTTCCCATAAGTACATCACAGTGACCCTCTGAGTAAAATGTAAAATGCATTCAATAAAGGGACCAAAACGGTTCAATTCAAACGCATTTCAAATCTAGCTTTCGCATTATTACAGCCCCGAGCAATACTGAAACAAAGGTATACAAAAGATACATTTTCCTTTACCATGAGAGACAAACAAATGAAAATTAAGTTATGTGTCTAGATAAAGCAGGGGAACAATGCAAACCAAAGAAAAATCAAAATTAATCCATTTCAACAGAGCTGGCGGTACTCCCATTCATCATTTCAAGTGGGAAGGAAATGGGAAGTATTTACTCCGGAAAAAGTAATGAAACCAACTTCGCGCGTTAAGCCGTACACCTTTAAAACCCTAAGGAGAAGCGAAACGTAAATGACTGTGGAGACTGGAGCTCGAATTCGAATCTTTCCACTTTCTAACCGATGCCGACGTATTACGTAAAATTATCTGTTTAAGATAAAAGTACACTGAAAATCGAGTATTTGGGACATGTTCACAGATTGGCTTAATAAAATTAATATATCTAAGCGTGACTTTGTGGAATTCAACACACATATTGAAAGAAAGAATACTTAGTAATTTCCATAGCAGCTTTTAATTCGACTAGTTTCGCTAACGGGTTGACGTCCTCAGGACATTTTCACCTGAAGATTTTAACTCGTTGACGAAACTAATCGAACAAAACATGCTAGGGAAATTACTAAGTATTCTTTCTTTCAATATGATTGGCTTGGTGTTAATATTCATGTTTAGTGTAAAATCCGTTTAAGCTATTTAAATTTAGACGACTTCATCTCAGAAGCGGCCTGATTTTTACGGATGTGGCCTGATTACTTGTCATAAAAACGTTCTCCTTTCCCGATATAGGCCACTCCCATTTTTGAGCAAGAAAAAGTGCAGTGAGTGTTTCACGGTTAGAGTTTTTGCGCGCGTGCGGTATATTTCCCCTTCTCTACCGCAATTTCTTCATCTCAATCGTTACTGCTTCTCTCACATGCTCCACCCACTGCTTCTAGAGACATCTTCCGGGAGACACTTTCATTGCCTTGAATGTATCTCGGGAGGAAGGTTTCCTCTCCTACTGCCACTCAACCCCATCCCATTTCTTCACCGCCGTTTCTCCTTTCCCCAGAGTTTTCCCTCCTTTTCCCTCTTTCTTCTTATGGGCTCATCATCCCTTATGTCCTTGAATATCCCATCTTCTTTGGAACCATCAGCCGACCGTCTTCTGGTCATTTCTTTGGTTCCCTTATTTTGCGCTGAATCTCGTTACATTACCCTATCTCCTTAACTTCTATTTCGGGTTTATGTGGACCTTCCTCTATACTTACCCTTTTCCCCGGGTTTCGATCTTTCCACGTGTACATGGGTTTATCACGGTGTATTTATTTTCTCTCGTAAAGAGCTATCTCGTCCATTTACAGCCTCGGTAACTTTCCACTTATCCACTTCTTCCATTTAGGTCTCTTTTCTGTTTTTTGTCCCAGTCCCGTAGTGCTCAATCCAGGACCATCAAGTTTCACTCTAAAGATTCTAAATCTCGCCAACCCACGCCACACACAGCCTCTTGAGCCTCGAATCGTTAACCAAACTGCTGAAGGAGAGGGTATTTTATTTGGGTCGATATTATATTTTTAACGGCTTCCGAAATCGCCTATTTTCCTGTGATTCTTAACTCCTGCAAGCTGCTTAAAGTCTTTCTCTCCTTCTTTAATGTTACGAGCATGAATAAATTACGACCGTTTCCTAAAAAGTCTGGAGTCGTGCTGTGTATCTACCATCATGGATCATATTAACTGCTTAAATAAATCATTATTTGCTGTCTTCGGTAGAATGAGGAATAGTTACACTGATGACTCGAAAGTTGCTAAAGAAACAATCCACCAATAATGAGGTCATTTCCACGTACATAGATCAATTTCCATTATTTAGTTATCAATTATATAAATATAGAACAACAGTATCAATAATGTTACGGTGAAAGAAATGCGGCGTAGTACTGACATTTTGCAAAAACTAAAGCTCATTGGTTACAGAAGTAGAATATATAGTTGTATATATGTACTGTGTATGCAATAATATTTTTTTTCATTTTAAGTGGTAGGATTTTGATGAGCGGAGATTAAAGCGATACATCAGTGTACAAATGTGGCCTCGGATTGCCATGTGGGTAACTCGATTGACTTTGAAAGTAGTTTCCGGTTCAATTCCAGGAGGGCTAACGACCGAAATACTATTGGCTGTTGAAACACTTTTAAAACTATTACTACTGCTACATCATGTATATAGACGAAGGTTTGCGTACATAATTTTTTTAAGGAACATATCGTAATATCGGTGCAAAAAAACAATTAAGAGTACTTGATACTATACTTATGATGCTTAAATCCGTAGTAGTAAATTGATATGTATAGTAAATGGAAGAAGAAAAGAGTTACTACCGCATCAACCTTTCTTCAGTAAGGCGAGTATTTGAATTAGTTTTGTTGATGTTTACGTATAAACCAGTGACGAAAAGTCTTTTCCATTTTATCAAATATGCACATTTCATTTATAGCTTCCAGAGGTATGGAATAATCAGTGGCCTTTGATACGTTACCAAAATTCTATTTACTCCATTTCCATCGCATCTTAAAGGATGCATTCCATTCAGCCGCAAAGCTTGTATCTCTGGCTTTCTCCTTCGCCAAATCAGAAATCATAACAGCGAAACGAAAGAAGAGCGTAAAGGAAAGGAGTAAATATAAAAGGAGTCGGCAGAGGTGCGTTGGACGAAGAAAGAGAGAGAAGAAGCGGCTGCGAGGTCTATTTTTCAAACTTGCGGTTTTCTTAACGTGGAATATGTCTCCAGGACGCCGCATCTCACGGTTCCATTTCACCTCGGCAATATTTCGCCGTCTCCTCACACTTCATCTGTTTCCTCCTCTCTTCAATCTGCATCCTGTCTCCCGCACCCCTCCCCACACCTTTCCCTTACATCCCGAAATCTTCCTGCCCCCACATCAGCAGCAGCCGTTCCAGGCATCGCTCCATCACCCCAAAGTCCCTCCCAGACAATTGCTTCCCGCCTTTTTTCATCCATTTGTCTTTGTTGCCCCTCCCTCCTGCCGGCCCTGTCACTCCTATCTCTTCCTCCTTCCCCGCCTCATTTAGCCTCTTGAATGTCAAGAGTCGAGGACCTCCCTCCCGCCTAATCCAATTCTCACCCACTCCCGCAACGGAAATTTTTCGAGGTGGATAAAGTGATATGACGGTAAGCGCCGTAAGAGTTTTCGAGATGCGGCCTTCTTTTTTCCAAGTCCTCAGCCACGTCTCCATCCATCATGCGCATTTGCATACCATACGCATCGCCGTTGATTCCTCCAGGGTTTTTCCCGCCCGCTTCGCTCCGGGAGGTCTTTTAGGAACGGTGCGAGTCCTGCGGAATTGTCATCGGCAATAAATGTGGGTAACCGTCGCCGTTAGTGCGGTTGATTTACTCGGGGCGGGGATTGCAACGTGTGGCGCGCGACATCGCCGCTGTGTGGTTATCCGAAACGTCCCTCCAGCGTGTACAATGGATCCCATCGAACGCTCTCGATGCGTCATTTGCTTCGTTTTTAAGGGATGGAAGCTCTAATTTAACGCGATCAGCATTCTTTGTGAGGTATAATAGCCGTTCTGATGTAGCGTTTGAGCGTATATCACTCGGAATTAAATGTTTGTCGGTGTAATTTTAAATTGCCCTAGACGTGGTTGCTTTTCCTGCAATCCTATCGCTCAATGGTACTGTGAGTGATTCAAAGGATGCACTTTGGAACTGTATTGTCTAAAAATTTCGAGAAATAATGATCTGACAAGGAAATAAAGTTGTAATTTTTCCTAATATTTAATTTTGTGGACTGGTTTCGGTGACTGATCGGGATCACCAACACATGATGTCGATAATACACCAAAACTAGCCGACAAAATAAAATCTGTGGGAAAAGAACAAATTGTTTATCTCGTTATTTGATCATTATGGAATCCATTAAAACTACACCTAAGAATGAATTCTATTAAGAAACAAGTCTGCCTTGAGGGGCAAAACCGGAACAAAATACGATATCTGTTTTCCTCTTTCCTGCAAAACCTTCCAGTAGTATATGAAGAACTTATAGAAGTGAACTGGATTGTGTGTTCTACATTAGAGAACGACATTCTGGGAAAATAAGAATATTACAGAGAGAAAAGAGTGGCATTTTAGCTAATGGATGTGTACGTGTAATGTAGAAAATTTCACTCCGATGATTTCCATCTTTTTGGGTGTTTCCTCTCCTGAAATTTGAAGTCGCCATAGCTTGGTATTTCCTTTAGGGTAAAAAAGATACAATAGTCGTGACTACTATTTTAAATATATTTTGCAAATGACCATTGATGTATAAATTGCACGGCGTCATTCTTTCTGTCCGTCCCTCTGTTTCAGAAGCGGTTTGTTTCTAGAGATTTTTATTTCGAGGTCACAGATATTTGCGGCTGGTGATATATTTCGAAATTCATCGGATTCAAATAACTCTTCTTAATAATTACCAAAATGGCCGTCTGTATTGTTGCCGAACCAGTATTCGGTTTTAATAATCTCAGGGATATTTTTGGCGCCGGGGATGCAGTTGCAACTGAATTTAAATTAACAACAACTGAATTATTTACTGATGATTAATATAAAATAAATTTCATGCTAGCAAGATTAAAAATTGCAAAAACATTATTTAAATGTGAATAACGTATTGAAATTGAAATCGATGATGCTTATGCTCTAATTTCGTCTGAAATGATTAAGGAATATGAGGTACACGAAATATGACTCTCGTTAAGTTTATACCCACTACCCACATATGTAAAACGCACAATTATTGCCCAGGACGTAGCTAAAAATATTAAAAAATGTAACTGTTGACGTCTTAACAAAATAAAAAAAGAAATCATGTCTTTAAATAAACTAATATTTGGATTTTTAAACTGGATTTAGCAACAGAAAGATCGATTTTTTCATTAGAATTGTCCATATTTTGATAATAAGTGACTCGAAGAAACAGTTATCAGAATTATAGAGTCGAGTTTTAGCCTGAAAAGCACGGAATAATTAATTACCACTATCCAGGCCACAGCTTGGAGCTCCGGGTAGGTATTTCATGAGCGTGGTCTGTATTCAGTTTGGTAAATAATAGAAACATTAACCCTCTCCCTTCCGTCTGATATTACTAACGTTCTTTCGATTTCATTTTCAAAACGTTGCCCTATGCGTAGCTTCAGCGGAACATGATTCCGTACTCCGTTTCTAACTTCCTTTAAAAACAACCGAACGGCGGATTCGCTTCTCAAAACGTACTCTCGGAAAACAAGCACTGAATTATCCACGAATTATCGTTATTCAGCGCATTCGCCAAATTTCTTGTTCACTTTCATTCACTCTCCGGTACCACTAAGGCTGTTTTTCTTCTCTCCGCAGAGTTTTCCGTTCCTGCTCGAATTACAACGCTTCATTCGAATCTCCTCCGCGTCACAAAATGGAGTCTTTCCTTTCCTTATATTCGATTTATTCCCAGTTTTATTTTNTTCTAAAAATTTAAACCGTAGCGAGCATTTTCAGAATAAATGTTTGATGATATGTTTTCATTTATATTGCATGTCCTTATTAATAATTACATCCTTCTACATTTTGTCCTTTTCCCAATTTAATGCCTTTCTTGCTTGACAAAGAATATAAAAGGACGTATTTAACCAAGCAATCTTTTCATGACTCATACATTCACTTACGCACACAGGATTCGTCTCTGGTTCAATGTAACATCTTCGAATTCCATCTCTCTTTGCACAAGAATATCTCGTAATTTTCCTTCCTTTGGCGTCGTTCAGGTCAACGTCTCGTTATAGACTTCTCTGGAAACTTTTATGAACCGTTCTTTGACGACTTTTAGAATTCTAATTGAGTCTCTCGTACGAGTGTTGAATTCTGGTTTGGGTGTTTGCCTTTTCGGGTTTCCTCAATCCATTTAATTTGCAATGATTTTCATGATATCGTAGAAGTATCAATCAAGCTGTAGATACATAACTGAGGATGGAGTTTATTTAATTTAAGAGTATTCTGAGATATTTTTGCAAGTTTCTGACTGTGAGCAAACTTTTTTCATCTGTTTATTTTGGGAATGTATAATTACATTTATTAAATCTTTGAAAAGGAACTATTTCGCGGAAGGCTAGCATGAGTTAAAGACTTTTCGTAAAATTCATAAAATATTCGCCTTTTTAAAAGTCTAAGTCAGGAGTCCTTCGACCAAATTTGTCTTCCTTATTCCAATTTCTCTGAAATGTCAAAAATAAAGCTTCGGAACCGTAAAACAAAATTTTAGTGATCTATCATGTTACTCAAAGCTGCGTCTCCTCATTCTATAAATATTTTAATTTTTAAAATTCTGCAGAAAATTCTATCTTGAGTTTAAATTTTACTCTTTGTACTTGGCAAAGAAACGTTTTGGAATACGCTCAAAAGAATAATTCAGTTTATATAAATTTTCCAGGTAGAGGAGACAAATTACAATTATTCGAAAAAGATATGTATAATGATATTTACTTTGCTGTCTTCCGTGATAAGAACGTGATTTAATTAATTATTTTCACATTCATCTTTTATGAAATCCAATTATATTTGTTTGAAATATATATATATGTTGAGTTTCCATCTTAAGCTTAAATTATATTACTTCGTTATATGTAAAACATTTCAGAAAGCATTCGAAATTGTTAATTTGAGTGTTATTTTTCGTTAATGGGATGAAATGAGTAATTATATCGTAAATAAATTCCGTAATTTTTAATGGTATCCACTTATCACCGTCTTCTAACGTAAGAACGTTACTATATTTTTTATATAAATGATCAACCTCAACTTGCTCATAGAAGTACCATAGATCTTTTTTATCTCAGGTCAATAATTTTCCCCTATTTCCCTGATAAATCTGCATTTTTTTCACTTAACAGGTGATAGGGATTTTCACCTCTCCCCGTTCAAATTCAGTACTTGGGCTAAAGTCGACGTGCAAAGGTCAAACTCCTTAAGTCGTGGTTATCTTATCTCAAACAATTCCCCTCATGACTATTTTCATCAGTAACATAATATTTTTCTTTCACAAGTACTTTTTTAAGAGACCAAATTAGAGATCATCGGAAGGTCGAAGATAGATTATAAATTTAGGACAATAACATTTCTATTTTGCAAATTAATAATTAATTTCGGTACTATGAATTTATCATTTGGTGCGATATTCTTAATGAAAGAGAAAACCGAAGAGTGTAAGCGCGGTTTTCGTTCCAGTTTCCTTATCTTTTACGACGGCGAATATTTCCCATTCACTTTCCCTTTCATTTCATAACGCGCGATTTACTTTAAGCAAAGGGCTGAGAGAGAGA
>KZ308556.1:4658954-4743469 GCA_000376725.2 Ladona fulva | reverse complement strand
ATACTTTGGGATATGAAAATCAATAAATTTCAGTTTTACAGATATTGCAGCTAATAAGTAATTATCTATACATCATTAATCATGAAAAGTTGGAAGATTAATCGGAAATGGATGAATGAGTTTTAAACAAAGTATTCCAAAGAATCTTTTTTAGAATCGTAATTTTGGTTAAATATTCTCCAAATACGATGCCGATCCCGAAGCAAAAAAAATCCGATTCGCGAATCAGGTTCCAATTAATCCTCTCATCACTAGTTACGAGAGAAAAATCTTCCCATAAGTACATCACAGTGACCCTTTGAGTAAAATGTAAAATGCATTCAATAAAGGGACCAAAACGGTTCAATTCAAACGCATTTCAAATCTAGCTTTCGCATTATTACAGCCCCGAGCAATACTGAAACAAAGGTATACAAAAGATACATTTTCCTTTACCATGAGAGACAAACAAATGAAAATTAAGTTATGTGTCTAGATAAAGCAGGGGAACAATGCAAACCAAAGAAAAATCAAAATTAATCCATTTCAACAGAGCTGGCGGTACTCCCATTCATCATTTCAAGTGGGAAGGAAATGGGAAGTATTTATTCCGGAAAAAGTAATGAAACCAACTTCGCGCGTTAAGCCGTACACCTTTAAAACCCTAAGGAGAAGCGAAACGTAAATGACTGTGGAGACTGGAGCTCGAATTCGAATCTTTCCACTTTCTAACCGATGCCGACGTATTACGTAAAATTATCTGTTTAAGATAAAAGTACACTGAAAATCGAGTATTTGGGACATGTTCACAGATTGGCTTAATAAAATTAATATATCTAAGCGTGACTTTGTGGAATTCAACACACATATTGAAAGAAAGAATACTTAGTAATTTCCATAGCAGCTTTTAATTCGACTAGTTTCGCTAACGGGTTGACGTCCTCAGGACATTTTCACCTGAAGATTTTAACTCGTTGACGAAACTAATCGAACAAAACATGCTAGGGAAATTACTAAGTATTCTTTCTTTCAATATGATTGGCTTGGTGTTAATATTCATGTTTAGTGTAAAATCCGTTTAAGCTATTTAAATTTAGACGACTTCATCTCAGAAGCGGCCTGATTTTTACGGATGTGGCCTGATTACTTGTCATAAAAACGTTCTCCTTTCCCGATATAGGCCACTCCCATTTTTGAGCAAGAAAAAGTGCAGTGAGTGTTTCACGGTTAGAGTTTTTGCGCGCGTGCGGTATATTTCCCCTTCTCTACCGCAATTTCTTCATCTCAATCGTTACTGCTTCTCTCACATGCTCCACCCACTGCTTCTAGAGACATCTTCCGGGAGACACTTTCATTGCCTTGAATGTATCTCGGGAGGAAGGTTTCCTCTCCTACTGCCACTCAACCCCATCCCATTTCTTCACCGCCGTTTCTCCTTTCCCCAGAGTTTTCCCTCCTTTTCCCTCTTTCTTCTTATGGGCTCATCATCCCTTATGTCCTTGAATATCCCATCTTCTTTGGAACCATCAGCCGACCGTCTTCTGGTCATTTCTTTGGTTCCCTTATTTTGCGCTGAATCTCGTTACATTACCCTATCTCCTTAACTTCTATTTCGGGTTTATGTGGACCTTCCTCTATACTTACCCTTTTCCCCGGGTTTCGATCTTTCCACGTGTACATGGGTTTATCACGGTGTATTTATTTTCTCTCGTAAAGAGCTATCTCGTCCATTTACAGCCTCGGTAACTTTCCACTTATCCACTTCTTCCATTTAGGTCTCTTTTCTGTTTTTTGTCCCAGTCCCGTAGTGCTCAATCCAGGACCATCAAGTTTCACTCTAAAGATTCTAAATCTCGCCAACCCACGCCACACACAGCCTCTTGAGCCTCGAATCGTTAACCAAACTGCTGAGGGAGAGGGTATTTTATTTGGGTCGATATTATATTTTTAACGGCTTCCGAAATCGCCTATTTTCCTGTGATTCTTAACTCCTGCAAGCTGCTTAAAGTCTTTCTCTCCTTCTTTAATGTTACGAGCATGAATAAATTACGACCGTTTCCTAAAAAGTCTGGAGTCGTGCTGTGTATCTACCATCATGGATCATATTAACTGCTTAAATAAATCATTATTTGCTGTCTTCGGTAGAATGAGGAATAGTTACACTGATGACTCGAAAGTTGCTAAAGAAACAATCCACCAATAATGAGGTCATTTCCACGTACATAGATCAATTTCCATTATTTAGTTATCAATTATATAAATATAGAACAACAGTATCAATAATGTTATGGTGAAAGAAATGCGGCGTAGTACTGAAATTTTGCAAAAACTAAAGCGCATTGGTTACAGAAGTAGAATATATAGTTGTATATATGTACTGTGTATGCAATAATATTTTTTTTCATTTTAAGTGGTAGGATTTTGATGAGCGGAGATTAAAGCGATACATCAGTGTACAAATGTGGCCTCGGATTGCCATGTGGGTAACTCGATTGACTTTGAAAGTAGTTTCCGGTTCAATTCCAGGAGGGCTAACGACCGAAATACTATTGGCTGTTGAAACACTTTTAAAACTATTACTACTGCTACATCATGTATATAGACGAAGGTTTGCGTACATAATTTATTTAAGGAACATATCGTAATATCGGTGCAAAAAAACAATTAAGAGTACTTGATACTATACCTATGATGCTTAAATCCGTAGTAGTAAATTGATATGTATAGTAAATGGAAGAAGAAAAGAGTTACTATCGCATTAACCTTTCTTCAGTAAGGCGAGTATTTGAATTAGTTTTGTTGATGTTTACGTATAAACCAGTGACGAAAAGTCTTTTCCATTTTATCAAATATGCACATTTCATTTATAGCTTCCAGAGGTATGGAATAATCAGTGGCCTTTGATACGTTACCAAAATTCTATTTACTCCATTTCCATCGCATCTTAAAGGATGCATTCCATTCAGCCGCAAAGCTTGTATCTCTGGCTTTCCCCTTCGCCAAATCAGAAATCATAACAGCGAAACAAAAGAAGAGCGTAAAGGAAAGGAGTAAATGTAAAAGGAGTCGGCAGAGGTGCGTTGGACGAAGAAAGAGAGAGAAGAAGCGGCTGCGAGGTCTATTTTTCAAACTTGCGGTTTTCTTAACGTGGAATATGTCTCCAGGACGCCGCATCTCACGGTTCCATTTCACCTCGGCAATATTTCGCCGTCTCCTCACACTTCATCTGTTTCCTCCTCTCTTCAATCTGCATCCTGTCTCCCGCACCCCTCCCCACACCTTTCCCTTACATCCCGAAATCTTCCTGCCCCCACATCAGCAGCAGCCGTTCCAGGCATCGCTCCATCACCCCAAAGTCCCTCCCAGACAATTGCTTCCCGCCTTTTTTCATCCATTTGTCTTTGTTGCCCCTCCCTCCTGCCGGCCCTGTCACTCCTATCTCTTCCTCCTTCCCCGCCTCATTTAGCCTCTTGAATGTCAAGAGTCGAGGACCTCCCTCCCGCCTAATCCAATTCTCACCCACTCCCGCAACGGAAATTTTTCGAGGTGGATAAAGTGATATGACGGTAAGCGCCGTAAGAGTTTTCGAGATGCGGCCTTCTTTTTTCCAAGTCCTCAGCCACGTCTCCATCCATCATGCGCATTTGCATACCATACGCATCGCCGTTGATTCCTCCAGGGTTTTTCCCGCCCGCTTCGCTCCGGGAGGTCTTTTAGGAACGGTGCGAGTCCTGCGGAATTGTCATCGGCAATAAATGTGGGTAACCGTCGCCGTTAGTGCGGTTGATTTACTCGGGGCGGGGATTGCAACGTGTGGCGCGCGACATCGCCGCTGTGTGGTTATCCGAAACGTCCCTCCAGCGTGTACAATGGATCCCATCGAACGCTCTCGATGCGTCATTTGCTTCGTTTTTAAGGGATGGAAGCTCTAATTTAACGCGATCAGCATTCTTTGTGAGGTATAATAGCCGTTCTGATGTAGCGTTTGAGCGTATATCACTCGGAATTAAATGTTTGTCGGTGTAATTTTAAATTGCCCTAGACGTGGTTGCTTTTCCTGCAATCCTATCGCTCAATGGTACTGTGAGTGATTCAAAGGATGCACTTTGGAACTGTATTGTCTAAAAATTTCGAGAAATAATGATCTGACAAGGAAATAAAGTTGTAATTTTTCCTAATATTTAATTTTGTGGACTGGTTTCGGTGACTGATCGGGATCACCAACACATGATGTCGATAATACACCAAAACTAGCCGACAAAATAAAATCTGTGGGAAAAGAACAAATTGTTTATCTCGTTATTTGATCATTATGGAATCCATTAAAACTACACCTAAGAATGAATTCTATTAAGAAACAAGTCTGCCTTGAGGGGCAAAACCGGAACAAAATACGATATCTGTTTTCCTCTTTCCTGCAAAACCTTCCAGTAGTATATGAAGAACTTATAGAAGTGAATTGGATTGTGTGTTCTACATTAGAGAACGACATTCTGGGAAAATAAGAATATTACAGAGAGAAAAGAGTGGCATTTTAGCTAATGGATGTGTACGTGTAATGTAGAAAATTTCACTCCGATGATTTCCATCTTTTTGGGTGTTTCCTCTCCTGAAATTTGAAGTCGCCATAGCTTGGTATTTCCTTTAGGGTAAAAAAGATACAATAGTCGTGACTACTATTTTAAATATATTTTGCAAATGACCATTGATGTATAAATTGCACGGCGTCATTCTTTCTGTCCGTCCCTCTGTTTCAGAAGCGGTTTGTTTCTAGAGATTTTTATTTCGAGGTCACAGATATTTGCGGCTGGTGATATATTTCGAAATTCATCGGATTCAAATAACTCTTCTTAATAATTACCAAAATGGCCGTCTGTATTGTTGCCGAACCAGTATTCGGTTTTAATAATCTCAGGGATATTTTTGGCGCCGGAGATGCAGTTGCAACTGAATTTAAATTAACAACAACTGAATTATTTACTGATGATTAATATAAAATAAATTTCATGCTAGCAAGATTAAAAATTGCAAAAGCATTATTTAAATGTGAATAACGTATTGAAATTGAAATCGATGATGCTTATACTCTAATTTCGTCTGAAATGATTAAGGAATATGAGGTACACGAAATATGACTCTCGTTAAGTTTATACCCACTACCCACATATGTAAAACGCACAATTATTGCCCAGGACGTAGCTAAAAATAATAAAAAATGTAACTATTGACGTCTTAACAAAATAAAAAAAGAAATCATGTCTTTAAATAAACTAATATTTGGATTTTTAAACTGGATTTAGCAACAGAAAGATCGATTTTTTCATTAGAATTGTCCATATTTTGATAATAAGTGACTCGAAGAAACAGTTATCAGAATTATAGAGTCGAGTTTTAGCCTGAAAAGCACGGAATAATTAATTACCACTATCCAGGCCACAGCTTGCAGCTCCGGGTAGGTATTTCATGAGCGTGGTCTGTATTCAGTTTGGTAAATAATAGAAACATTAACCCTCTCCCTTCCGTCTGATATTACTAACGTTCTTTCGATTTCATTTTCAAAACGTTGCCCTATGCGTAGCTTCAGCGGAACATGATTCCGTACTCCGTTTCTAACTTCCTTTAAAAACAACCGAACGGCGGATTCGCTTCTCAAAACGTACTCTCGGAAAACAAGCACTGAATTATCCACGAATTATCGTTATTCAGCGCATTCGCCAAATTTCTTGTTCACTTTCATTCACTCTCCGGTACCACTAAGGCTGTTTTTCTTCTCTCCGCAGAGTTTTCCGTTCCTGCTCGAATTACAACGCTTCATTCGAATCTCCTCCGCGTCACAAAATGGAGTCTTTCCTTTCCTTATATTCGATTTATTCCCAGTTTTATTTTCCGTTCCTTTCCTGACATGAATTTTATCTGCGGGCTCCGCGGTTACCTCCATTTCGTGGCATAAATGTGTTATGCGTAATGTGATGTGAGGAAAGATGCGGGGGAAAATCATATTTTCAGTCGGAAAGCTCGTTGAAGAATGGAAATGTATTATATGTTCTTAACCGCTATTTTTTTTGATAAGGTAATGGTAAATGTTGCTGAATTCGTAATCTTACTTAAGTGAAGGAGGAACGTGTTGGCTGTTATTTTCGAATATTTATTTAACGAATTAAATTAGAAAGGTTTATTTATTTTTTTGACTAAAACCTAGTTTTCCACGATAAACGGAACAAAATGTTTGATTTATGGATGTATTAGACGAAAATAGAATTTTGATAATTATGACTTCAAAGAAAATAAATTAAAATTTATTCAGAAAATAAATTAGAATTTCCTTGTTCATTTATTAGAGCTAGGTCTAAACTTAAAATGATATTCTTTAAATTTATCAATTTCCAATCAAAGAAATATTTTATCTTAAAATTGAATCAGGAATTTAATAGTGTTATATTCACAGAAATAGACGACCTTTAGTAGGGCTTCATCATATAGCATTGAGAGAACACCTATTACTTCTACAAATGTCGTGGATAATGTAAAATGTCTCCCTTTTTTTCTAAAAGACTGAGTTTTTCAGGCAATATAGATTATCCAGACTGACTGTATTCCGTAGTCAAACTCTTTATTTTGCGTTATTTCAGATGTTGTTTATACATCGCTGATTTTTTAGCTGAGGTAGGTGATATTCCAAATTACTAAATAGTGCGATTGAATAATGACAGACCAAGCCTTTTTTTCTGAAATAACTTTTTCGGAGACTTACAGAAGAGAACTTTAATCCTTTTCCTGAGAAACCTAGGAAATAGGGACAACGAAACACCAATCCGTAAATGTATTCAAAAAGCGGAAATTTTCGGATCCACAGTCTGCAATTTAGCCTACGCAAAATTTTCTCCCCTTATCCTCTTCACGTAATGCCTCTCCAGTAATTTACAAAACAGCTTACACTTCAAAAACCAACCACCCGAGAATTATAATCCAGGATTCGTCTTCTACTCAATAATTTCCCCGTCATACGCACAAACTACCAAATCAGATTATTCTCTAAAATTTAACGCAGGCGCGCGGAAGGGAAACCGCAAAAGGAGTGGGGGTAGCAAAAGCACTCATGGATCTTTTCGGGAAAGAACCCGCCTCCCCCCCTCTCGGTAGATTGCCTATTATTTTCCCCGTTTTCCCTTCCACGAACCTCACAAATTCGAGAAAATATCCCATTGTGTGTTATTGCCAACTTGATATCTTATTACTGCAGAGGAAATATACCGAAATATAACCGCGCCTGCCCCGTCGAATTCTCCCTTGGTTCCGTCACTCCTTCCCGATGAAAAATTCCGAATGTGCTGTCGTCCACGGCGGACCCATCTGCGCCGATAACAAACTCGACCCATCTCTCGACGAATATCGAAAGCCCTCTCAGACCCCCGTTCCCTTACGTCGCCCCATTTTCTTTCCCATTTTCCCTTGTTCCACCCCACCCGACGAAACATCATCACCCTCCTCTCAATTCTTCACCCTTTCCCTCCCTATTCCATTTCCTCGCGAAGCGATTCCTTCTTTCGTATCGCATCAAGTATCTGCCACCTCATCATCTTCGGTGATTTTTCCCACCGTCCCCCATTACTCTCCCGCTTTCTATTGGACTAAGGATGACCGCGTCCTTACAGATTCTCCCTCCTTTCTCCTTCGTCCCTCAAGGAATCCTTTTCGTTTCGTTCGTTGGGGTCTTGTAATTACGAGCTTTGAATTGGGGCCAAAATGTTTGAGCAAAGGCGATTTGTTTCGCATTCTTGCTGAGTAGGGTTGAAGCAAAATACTAGCATACAATTACGACACCAAAATTTCGTTTTGAAAAATTAACATTTCGTAAAATTAGTGATATTTAAGAAGCATGCAAGGTATCGGAAATTATGATTTTCGCAATAGCAACAGAACGAAATAGAACGAAATATATTATATGTGAGTAAATAATTCTGCCCGAAGGGTGGCTTGAACCTCAATCTCTCTATAATAAGCTATAAAAAGACCTGGAGAATGGAATGAGAATGGCTAGGCAAGATGAGGAGTGAGGTAGTAGTAGGCTTTTTATCCGTATGGTCTCATCCCAATATCTTATATAACCAGAGTGTTATGAATGGAATAGGGTTACATAAGTGAAGCAAATTGTCTTTATACATAACAATTTTCATAGCTCTCAATAAGTAGCCAAATTAAATTTCAAACTTTCTTAGCCATAGACTAAGAGAAAAGTAAACGAATTAAACATTTTCTCTGTTCTCTACCGAGAAACACATTTTTTGAAATTGTCTAGACATGGTTGTTTGAACTGCGTACTGATGTCTTAAACGTAATCCATTTACACGAAGAAGAATTGCAAAGATTCCATAGTTGGATTATATAATTTTCATTATGGTAAATGATGAGTTGAAAGTATACAATCTTTAAGTAAGGAAAAGAACTAGCTAAAAATGTTACAAGTGACTTTATGGATGAATGTCTAATGTTATGTGATCTGTGTATCTCACAGAATTACTTCAGGTTTAATGATGGTTTTTATTCTCAATCTGAAGGTTTGGCAATAGGTTCTCCAATTTCACCTCTGTTTTCAGAAATTTTTCTTAACCATTTCGAAACAAAATTATTTTCTTCGCAGAATTCTTTGTTGAAATATGTCGGTGTTTGGTTTAGGTATGTTGATGATGTTTTCTGTTTATGGAATGGCTCTTCGCGACAACTTGATTTATTTTTAACTTTTTTAAACACCATCCATAGTAGCATAAAATTTACTTGTGAAATAGAAACTAATAACGCTTTAAACTTCTTGGATCTTACCTTAACGAAGGAAAATAACGGGATCAAATTTTCTATTTTCCGGAAACCTACATACACGAACCATACCATTCACGCTACTTCAAATGCTCCTATCCAGCACAAACACGCGGCCTTTCACAGTCTAATCCATAGATTAATTAATGTACCCCTTAATCATGATAATTTTTCCCGGGAGTTGCAAATTATAAAACAAATTGCTGCTGCTAATGGTTATCCTGTCTCACTCATCGATACCATTTTGAAAAAGAAACAACGAAAATTAAATATGTCTCGTATTTACCACACCCTTGCTGTACAGGATGACATTACTAAATGGGTTAAAATCCCTTTTATTGGTCCAATTAGCTACAAGATTGCGAACTCCCTCCCCCCAGACCACAAACCTGCTTTCTACACTTTGAACAATATTGGAAAAATACTTACCAATTGTAAAGATAAGTTGGACATGTCTCTCAAATCTGGGGTTTATAAACTAACCTGTAATGACTGTGGAGCAATTTATTTAGGTCAAACTGGAAGAAGTTTGTGCACTAGGATTAAAGAACATAAGCAATCTTTCCTAAATGGTTCTGATGCTTCACATTTTGCCATGCACTTGTTAAAAGAAAATCATTCCTCCGACTTTCAGGCTAAGCTTCTACATCAAATACCAAAGGGCCCAAAACTCGATATTTTTGAGCAGATGGAAATTTTAATTCACAAAAGAAATGCCTTTAACCTTACAAATATGTACCTTTTCAATGCTCCCTCCCCCCTGCTGTCGCTGGTCAACCTGCTCCCTCCTCTTCCCCATCCTCTCCCAACCCTTAACCCACCCCTCCCCTAATGCTTGCTGTTGTCTCTTGTATATATATGTGTGTCACTTTTTGTATTCTTTGCCAGAAGATGACTAGACCTTAGTCGAAACCGGTCGCATAGTATATTAAATTATCTTGTGGAACTATGACATAGTGTTCTTTTCCTTACTTAACGTTATGGAGTTCCACACAGTGACTGCTTCATCTATTGATTTTATATACAATCTTTTCCTCCGAAGAATAATTTTCTAAGTGATATTTTCCCAACTAGAAAGACAATTGAAAGCAATGCTTTCAAAACTCTTATTTTGATACGAAGAAAAACATAGTTTCAGAAAAACATTGTTTCAGTCTTCACAAGATGGGAATCAGAAAGAAAAAGTTTACTCTAAAAAATTTTTTATGAAACCGTAGATATCAACAAGGGTCGTATTTTGACATCAACCGAGACAAAAGGGAAAAATTTTCATGTGACACCGTATATCTCCAGGTAATAATGAAAATATTAATTTACTCTCGTTAGCACTGAGTATGATGTTGTCCTGCAGGTTTCAAATTGCTGATCGCAAACGGTATAAAATAAGAAGATATAATAATTTTCACATGAAAGGCAGTACAATTTAGTCAAAAATATGAAGAGAGGACAAAACGAAATAATAATAGTTTTAAAGAATGATAACAAGAATGAGGGCCGTCGAATGTAAGAAGTTTTTAATCTCAAATGTAAACTTTCTATGCCTTTAAACAGTATTTTCGTCTTCCTTTCTTGAGTCTCTATCAAACTGTCCGGGTTCCTTTAAGTCTCAGGGAAACTCCAGCGATCTCCAGTCTTATTGCCCACAATACCACACATCTTTTCCTTTTTCCCCCGACTTTACTACACTTCCTCTGAAACTTCTCCTTTTATTTATCACTGGGGAACTCTCCTTCTTCTACTTCCCATTTTCTTCCCATTCACATTGGCTTTTCCACATTTCACCATTTCCTTTTCCCTCCGTTCTTGCACCATTTCTCTCATAACTTTTCCCTCGCCGTTTTCCTTCAACAAATGGGCTGGAACTGACGCCTAACATTTCTATTTAACATAAATCTTGTCAGATATTGAAAGCTCTTATCATTTGTAGGATTTCCAAGGTTTTCGTAAATACGAGAATAAATATGCTAGTCTTCAACGTATTCCTATTCTTCCAATAGGTTGACATACTTAAAAATTCCCATTTGAACTCCTTTACCTTCCTTTTCATTATGTTCTCTAACCTTCGCTTAATCCTAATACGTCTGTAATTTTCTAAATACAACCTGTTTCTAATCGAAATACGCAGGCAATACGAAGCATTTTTCTTTCATTGCATCTTACCTCATATCATTTTATCCGTCAATCGATTTTCTGATTTTTTCATTCAATTTTTTACCCAGCATGTATGAAATGAGTATTGTAATATTTTGTTGTGCTAACTACATATTATAAATGATAAAATATGTCATATATATATACTGTTTAAATGAATTCATATATTATGCATGATAATTATTAACAGTAATTATAACAACAAAATAAAATAAATATTACGGATATCAACTATAACTATAAAAATAATTACTATCCAACAATGATCATAAAAAATATAAGATAGTTTAAAAAAATATTACAACAGTTTCATAAGAAATAATAATGACATTTTGTCAGTTATCTTTCTGAAAAGATTGATAATTTATTATATCAACTTTCGTTATAGTGTGAGAGATTCCTATAACTTTATCTTTTTTCAAATCTACTTTTTCCTGTCATATTCTTTCCTATATGTCTCCCCACTCTCTCTCTTCTCTCCCTTCACTTCACCTTATTACTCGGCATCGTCCTTTCACTGTTCTCCTCGTTATCCTTCCACCCCGTCTTCGCTCCCCCTGCGTTTCTTCTCCTATTCACTCTGTCCTTTTTATCACTTTCTTTTCCTCTCAAACTACTCCTCGAACAGCGCCATCTTACGTTTCTCTCACTGAAATCCTCAAAAGAATCTTCTAGTTCTGTTTCTTCTATTCATCGTTCCCCAACTAAAAACCTTCAAAATTCGGATACGAGTAAATACTTCACTTGAACTCGGGAATCGCCTTACAACTCACCTTCCCCACTTTCGTGTAATTAATGTTATTTTTATACGTACTCCGCTTCCCTCTTTTTTCTCTCAAATTAGTGAATGCGAGCCACCGGCTTTTAAATCCACTTCTCTCTGTTTTACTGCCTCTATTTTTGAAGGGATCCGTTTGTATCGCGTCACGGACGAATTTTTTATGCCTGTCACAATTTTCCACGCATCCATTTTCGTGTTGTAATCAAAAGGACAAAAATATCCTTGTGAATAATAAGGAAGCTTATAAGCTGTGTTCCGTGCCGAGGGAATATGCCTTATGCAAAAAATAAGTTGAATTGTGTTCGTGCAAGATCCCGGAAATAAAACTGCCCAATAGGGAAATATTTGCGTCGAAGTTATCCTTCCAGTTTACGTCTCTGATTTCTCGGAATAGAATGTAAGTCAAAATTTTCACCTTAGTACGTTCCTATCGATAAATGAAGCTCGTTTACTTAATCAACCTCAGTAATATTGAGATTGAATATTGAGAGAGTGGAAAATACAAATGATAACTTTAGGTTTATTTATTAGATTAAGTAGTGCCTGTAATTAATTTTCTAAAATTGGTACAATGCATTTCTAATGGAGAGTAACTGACATCGGATAATTAAATATATAAATACATGCATGACAGTGATAAATGCAATAGATTATTACCTAAATGCCCATTAGAATATCTTCCGCAGATTTCCATCAATTCATATTCATTAGTTTATTTTCATTTTTCTGATAAAAGGTTTTTTGCTCTCCAGTTTCTCCACAATATCGGTAATTGGTTTTTCCAAAGTAGATTTCGAATCCGTCGATTTTACATTCTTTTAATCCAATTAGGGAAAAAATAATTCAGGTCATAAGCTGGGATCAAGCGTTTTGTAATCACTATCGACGCAGATATGATTTTGAATTTGCTTGTTTTCCTACCAAGCACTGGTAAGTGCTTTTTTTTCTACAATATTTTATCAATTTTACATGGTGTTACGGAGAATGGGAAGTTATTTTACCACCAAGTGTTAAAAAACTAATCGTCATTGAATTATTTTGTCTCATTTAAACTAATGGCTTTAGAAAAAAAATTTAAATGTATATTCCATAGTTCATAAATATGCGTAAAGAATATCAAATCTACATATACACACCTACTGCGAGTGTCCTTCTGGCGTGTGGCAGGGGGCCATCCTTAATAAGAACACATTATTTACTCAGAAAGTTAGGTCACGTTATTTCCACATTTTCTTTAACTAGACTACAGCAGTTTCGACATATACATTCACACCTTATGGTAAAATTCAGGTAAAACTCGAATAGTAATTATAAATTTTGAAAGCACTTTACAATGAAAGCACATTACTTTCTGCATTATCTTAACATTGGTTTTTGTTAAAAGTGATCAATAAACAGATCACGAGGTATATATATCAGGGTTAGAAAGTAATTTTATATGTCTAATTTGGATGCTTATTTCTTTCACAGGTAGTGTTTTTCATTTCACGCTTGATCAAAATGCAAGATATAATCGGCTTACGAATCATCATAAATCATCTCTGCGAACTCTTATTACACAGAAATCAGTCTACAAAATGAAATCCGGATGTGGTAAAACGGATTTTAGGGAAAAAGAAAGCACGACGGGCGGACGGCACATAAAGGTGGAAGAAAATTGATATCCATGGCTGGCGCTGGCCCGTATTCAGAAATTCATAATTTATGTCGCAAAGGTTCCCCTCGTCGCGTGATCCATCGGTTGTCGAGAAATTACAAATTTCGGGGCCGAGTTACACTTTTACGGATTCCAAACCTGATCCCTCGAACTTAGTCACCCGCCACCAATTACGTCCTTTCCAAACGTCGGAATTAAATAACCTCCGCGTGCACATTATCTATCCATCATTTCCTCTCTTTCTCCTGCCAATTAGGGGCTTCTAATTTTCAACCGCCTTGTCTCTTGTCGCATGCGTATCTTTAATAACCTGATATTGCTCTCGAAAAACCCTCCGTCGCCCCGGACTTTTTGTATCGCTCCCTGTCTCCGAAACGCTCATTTATAATGCAAACATCGTATAATCACTCATCGATCTCTCACTTTCTCCGCGCTTTCATTTCTCATCCGAGGCCTATCATCATAATCTCGTAACCCACCTCTCACCCAACTTGTCCCCTTCGCCCCTCGACCACGCCACCGTACTCCGCCAGGTTTCCCCATTCTTTTTTCCCATTCCTTCCGACATGCATTTCTTAATTTATGGGCTTAATTCGTTATTAGCCGCGTTGGTAACTAAAAAAGTTCGTACTTCGCAACTCAATTTCGCATTTTATCAAAGGAACGTTTTTAATTTGCTTCCAAGTCCCAGGATACAGTGAAAAATGAATACCTTGAGCTAAAGCAACTGGACAATTTCTCACTGACGGTAAAAACAACACTATCTTTTCTTTGAAAGGCACAAAATTCTGATTGATTTTAAGGAAAGGTTATCTTTGACCAAGTGGCGAGTAGAATTGATGAGAAAAACGTAAAAAATGGCAAAAATTTAGCAATAAGATAGCAAGGAATTAAAATAACACATCGCCCGTTCCAATACACCATTGATTAATTCCGATTTCCCTTTCTTTGCTCGGAATACTTGTTTCAATACCACGTTTCTCTCTGACATAAATCGTAGGCTTTTAATACGGCCGCATTGTGTGCTGAATGATTGCAACTTCAAAAGGGCAGTGTAACTAGTACGAGAAGCATCAAATGTGCAACACTTGCAGGCTTCATTGTCTGAAAGCGAGATCAGTCTCGTATCTAGAAGTCAAAATAGACTTTACTTCCAATGTGATTTACCATCCAGTATGTGATCTTGCACTTTAACTTTATATACCACTTTTTTATAAAATATATGTAAAAAATTGACAAATTCCACAAATCACTAAATTTATGGACTTTTTTTATATGTTTTACACGATTCTTAATACATTTTGGAGATGTTTCACCCAGTATCGCTTGATCTGTTTCTTTATATATCACTATCCAACAGTGATCTATTATTATATTATGAATTGAGTTGGATAGTTGGTTTGGTTGTTAAACTTACTTAAGTAAACAATCAAATGAAGAAAAGTGAACAACAACGCAACAAAACAGTTCTTCGCTTGAGGTTTGCAGCAAATAGATCACGTGCTGGATTGAAAAGCGTGCGGAAGATATCATAGATCACATATTGGCAAATTATGACATGAAAAAGTTCGTACCTCGAAAATTTCCTACGAAGAGCGGCTTGTAAGTCGGGGCACCACTGTGTTCTCCTCCCAAACAGTCCTTTCCTTTGAACCCTTTGAAAAAAACGGACCGACTCGCTCCCTAACGAGCGTCATGCTTCCACGTCACCCTTCGATTTCACCACCCACTTCCTAACCTTAAACCCTTTTTCTCCATAAAAGAACCCTCCCTTTCCATTCCGTCGGATATGGGGAGACAGATAAGGAAATATCCTACAAAAGGCAAGAGAGAAGAATTTTTTCTCTCCAAAGAGAGGGACGGGGAAAAATTTTGTGTCCGCTCGCCGGGTTTCTTGTATGTGTATATATATGTTCTCCTTAGATATAGGAGAAGAGAAATTGGTGCCCGGGGCCCCGACATTGAGTGAGAGGGAAGATCGCGTGCTTCACGACGGCGGTAGGTTCCCTTCTCTCTTTCGCCTGTCCTTTTCTCCTCGTACGAAACCCTTTTTCCTTTACCACCCGCCGTCCGTTCCATATCCTCCAGCTGCCACACCCTTCCTCTTCTTCCCCATCTGACCTGCAATTCCGTGACCTGCTATCAAATCTCCGCCCACACCACGTCCAACGCCAAGCTATTGCCCTCGGCTACGTCCGACGATACACTCCAAGAACCCCCTCCGTCTCTACCTTCATCATCATCTGAATTACAGCCTCTATGATGCCACTCCGACCTCTCCCCCTTCCTTAACCTATTTTCCTCCTCTTCCCCCTTACCTGTGTGTATCCACGTTGCCTGTATCAATCCTCCATCCCACTCTTCCAGGGGTCTCGTATCTTATCGCCCTACCCCCCATCGCGATCCTTAATCCAACGCCTTAATCCTCCGTCCTCATCAAGGATCCGACCGTATCCTTATCTCCTTCCCGCGCTATCCTTAACCCCTTTCTACTAGGCACTAGATCCCATCCTTTCCCCACTCAGTAAGGGAGGAATTTTCTTCCTCCTCCAAGGTCTATGGGCGTTCAAAAGCTTTCAGAATAGCTCTGTTCTCCTTTAGCGATGACCCTCACTCCCGTCCTCTCCGTACTTCGAGGTCCATTTCCGTTCCCCTCGACCCTGAAACGCACAAATACGGATTGCCTCAGTGATGTTTTAAGTCCGAGGGTCTTGGGATGACGCTTCTGCGGTCCGTGCAAACTTTGGTTTAATTAGTGGACTGTGAGGGTAGGTGGAGGAGATGCGTGCGAGAGAGAGGAAGTGTGTGTTTGATGTAGCGTAGGTAGCGTAGGCGTAGCTTAAACGTTTGAGGGAGGGAGTTGCGGCAGGGAAAGATATATACGGACTGACAAGCTAGATATGAGGATAGGAAGGAGAAAGGGATCGTAGATAATAGGAGGACGGGAGGTGAAGAGGAGATGTGTTACGTGTGGGATCTCGCGGATTCTATGGAACTAAGCGGATTTGGGTCTCCCTTGGGAAGGACCTCGGCGCCCGAAAGGGGGTTTGCCGGTGCGTGTGCATGCTGTGATGTCGTTTGGCTAATTGGCTGAAAGCTGCACTCGACCGTGCGCCCGATAAGAGTTCAATTTATCGGAGGGCGTAATGAATTACTGCAACGCTCTCGCCTGCGCTGAGCTATACACTATTTGGGATGCGGCGGGAATTTATTCCGAATTTATGGGATTTGAAACCGACGCGTTTATAATTAGCCACAGGTAGCCGCGGTGTTCATTTTAGTGTTTTTTTATCCATCCGTTTAGCACCGCAGCGACGCTAATGTAGATTCCTTTTAAAGGTCAAATGAGTCGGATACAAACATTACGATATTTTCATATTTGGACGCGGGCATATTTACCTATTGTTGCGCTACATGCATGTAGTTTCAATTAATCCGAGCGATGATAATTCATACATTCCATTCAATGTATGTGTGATACAGAAATATATCGTTGAATCGGTAAAGCACATCATATTTGTTTTATCAGTTATAAAATTACGTAGCTAAATTCATGTCAATTATTGTTACGGAGAGAGATAGACAATGACTGAGGATTGATTTAGAATACTGATGGGGAACGTGTACAATTTGCTGTTTGCGGCGTGGAATTTCCCAGTTTTATTTAAAAATATTCATAATTACCGTTCGATAAACAATGAAATCGCTTCCATTTTCAGACTTTCTTGTAGCTTCAAATCCAAAATATAGACTTGATAGCACAGCTTTCTCTAAGTGTTTATTTTACAGCCGATAGGAGATCGTCCTGGGCGCTCAGATAACACAGCTACTCCATGTTTGCTCAGGAAATATTATTTCCCAATCAAATAATAGGTTTAATTACGTGGAGAATAGTACTATGTAATTCGATTATAGCATTCAGAATGAGTACGTGATGAAAATTAAACATAATTATTCGTGAAAACTGGAGATAAAAGTTTCTATACTCTAGACTCTAGAGGAATAACAAATGTGAAAAATAGCGACACGACTGGGACTCGAACCCATGTCTCCCACTTTCCGGGCAGGTATTCTAACCGCTGAACTACCGTGCCGCGGTATTCCTTTGGGATTTTCGTAGGTTTTACAACCTAGAGTTCTAGAGTCTAGAGCAAATATCGGGCAATCGAAAAATCGATTTATGATTTTAAAATGTGGTCATTTATGCCGTCAGATTAGGAGGAATCCTGATTGATTCCATATTTTTCTTCAATGAACATCCAATTATTATTATTAATATTTTTATTATTATTAAAAATTAACACCGAAACTTAACACAAGTAGGCACTTGCAGACGAGTCCTCTTTAGGACTCTGCAAGACCTTAATATGATACTTTTATACTGTTTCAGGATCTTTGTATCCATGTTAATCATATATTTCTCAAAATATATATTGTGATTTTTCTTTTATTTTCTTTGTGTACATTTTTATCCAAACACACTTATCTTATGTGAAATGCAAAGTTTGTTTTGATATTTTTCATGTATGCATATTATATTGTACCAAATAAAGTGTATCATGAAAACATAAAAAAAATTATTATTTTTATTTATATCAGCTTGAGAGTTTGTGTCCAGCTATTTTCAATATTTTGTTTTCTAGCTATTTTATTTTTCTACTATAAAACTGAAACTAAGAAGGGACTATTTTGTTTCTAAGATATGTGAGTGGAACTTAGGAATGAGAAATATTGCTCACCCTTGGATTTGAGAGTATTTATAACACGGAAATACTAGTACATTATGATTTACAGTAACAGTAGAATTATAACCTAACACCAAGTCGACGTAATTAAATATTCTTTAATATCGTACACACATCCAGCTGTCTAACAGCGCAGTGAGTTGGGTTAACTGTTTCTGAAGGTGACTGAAGTGTGACAGGCGGGATTTCTACTCAGAAAATCCGACAAGAGGTGGAAAATTAGTGAACACCCCGTTGATTTCCCTTCTTTCCCTCAGTGTCTGCCTCTTTTCAGCACTTTATTCACGTTTCGTCATTCTACTTCTGAACTTACAGCTACAGCATAGTGGTCTTAAGCGAGCAGTCTCCATTAAACTCTTATGAAGTTAAACGTACAACAAGATTGGATTCCGTCGTCAATCTGGGGGACCGCTCCGAGACAAGTCAATTTTCTTAATTAAGCTTGCGAAGCGATTTTTCATTCTTGAGATCTCGGAGAGTCTCCAAGAAATGTATGAAACGTTTTTTTGATTAATCTAAGGTCGCAAAACCATGTACATCGCGTCTCAAAGCAGTGGCGCGCTCGCAAGAACTCCTTTCTTAAGCTAAAGGTTTCTGTGGCCCGATTCCATCTTTCTGAAACGTGTCGCAGAGAGATAGCTCTTTTGAAACTTTTGATAAAAAAAGGCTACGCGAATAAATCGGCTCGGTACGAGATGAAAATGTGACATATTAAATGAGAATGGCGAAGAAAGGCCTTAAAGAAGACCCATTCTGACTTTTTCCCTCGACAAAAGATCGCACTTCTCCTTTGGAGTAGTTGAAAAGAAGAGTATCCACATTAGCTGTCGGCCTAGAGGAAGCCATTGTAAGGAGGAAAACTTCAGTACACCGAACATTGAACGCTGTCGAATAAGAGGTAACCTCCGGAAGGGAAAGATAGAAGCTGTTAGTTAAGCCCTTACATGCTCAAGCGAAATGAAAGGAAAACAAATTTACGATAGGTGTCGAAAATTTTCACATTACATTTCATAACATTAAATGAAAAAAAATATATCCCATTCCGTTTTGTTTTGGAGAAAATTGTAATGAATTAAACCAGGGGTGTCCACCCTTTTGGTGCCGCAGGGCCGAATTACAAATTTTCGCAGGAGCGCGGGCAAACGATGATCCCTTGATATAGGCAACACTTCTGTTACCGAAACTAAAGGGGGGAAAACCTTTCGAATTTTTCTACAATTTGTCAGTTAATACGTCGATGTGGTTCATAGAAACATTATGGGGTTAATATTTTTCCTTAGTATTAAAATCTGTAGGCACCTGGCTAAATTAGACGCTAGGCGCATTGTAAAAAATATACACTTTTTATAAAGAGGATCACTGGCTTGAAGCTTCAAAGCACCTGATGATAATTTCTGGTTTATAGTCTGTGATGCCAGTCTGTATAGTCAGGTATAGGACAGACAATACAAAATAGCAAGGTGAATTGTGCCGAGCTGCTGCCAGCCCAAGGTTCAGTTTTAAAAGATAATAATTACTAGAAATAGTCTTCCCTTTCCCCTCTATAATGTTTATCCAGAGATAGTCGGGGATTTATATAAAGAATTGCAAACAACACGAAAGTCTCAGAGAGAGGAGAATGAAATTTAGAGAGAGGATGAATGCCTTTAAAGAATTTCATTAAAGAAAATTCAACTCCATACTCAGTCAAATAACCCGGAAAATGCTACAAAAAGTCAAAATGTCTTACATCTTATGAATGCGTGTTGATGTGCTTTTCCTTTTTGAAGATGAATACCCTAACTAAAAATCAGATCGATGTTTAGTCAATGAAAATAAATACTGCAATCTGTATCAGAGATAAACGTAAAATTGAAACAAAATTTTGTATGATGCCTAAATAAATATAGAAGGAAAAGAGCAAACGAATAAGAAATATCCATTTGTACGATAAAATCCGAAAAGAGTAGAAGATTGAATCAACATGGGCTCTGAAAGTGATATATAAACAGTGATGGACGTAGTGACCCAAGGAATGGAGTTCGAAAGAGCAGAATATTATTGGGTTCGGGCGGATTTGGAGATAAAAAATATAAATGAAGAGGAGGTTTTGGAGAATAGTGGCCCAAAAGAGAGAAAAATGTAGAGTGGATGAGTAACAAGATAAGACTGATAAGAAAGCCTGAGGGGAATACTACAGAGAGAAAAAAGTAAGAAAAACGAGCGAATAAGAGTCCATAAAATCCGAAAACTAGAGCAGTAAAAGCTCGACTCAAGCCAAAAATGCAGGCACAAGTTTGTTAAAACATAGGCCATACATTGATAATTCGTACGGTGTCCTGTTTTTCATAATTTTTCTCTCGTCGTAAACGCATGGGCTTGTGACTACCATTACCTGTCGAGTTTAAAGTACAGATTCATAGCATGACGGATAGTTAAAGCAATGTAGCTGCAACATTGATCCATAACGATCGATATTAGTCAAATTGAAGGTCACGTTTGTGAGGTTGCGTCACTCAAAGGTCGGCTTTGAAAACGACTTCACTCGACTGGCAAATATGAATCGATTTTTAGTTTTTCCCTCTAAATGGCATACCCTTTTCAAACTTCTAGACCAATGCAAAATTGCACAGAAATTGCCTTTAGAATTAAAAAATAAACTGTAGGTCCGAGAATTCAAAGAAGTAGGATTAAAAAGAAGTTGCCTTGCTAGTCTCACATCTTATGGATCCGTGTTGATGAGCTTTTCTTTTTTGAAGATGAATACCCTAACTAAAAATCATATCGATGCTTAGTCAATGAAAATAAATACTGCAATCCTACAAAAACGGAACTTTTTCATTATATCTTGGAAGCTATGTCACAATGCTATATGAGCGAATATATTGAAATTAGTTGCGCAAAGACAATAATTTTGGAAATATTGGTCAAGTTCTACAAAGTTTTCATTTTTGGCCTAGTGATTTCAAGAGTTATCGAAATTTATTTATTTTATACTCCTTGGAAATAAATATTGTTTCTCACATTGCAAAGCAATTTAATCTATTACTGGAAAATACAAGCGGGTGACAACAGCGAATTATGTTTTTTATGGTGAAATAAAATGGTTTGGCTTTAACGCATGCTGTTGGGAAAAAATATCATCACTATTAACTCAAACAACAAGTTTCAAATTCTAAGAATCGGATAGATGACCGAGTAATATTTTTTTAAATATTCTCAGTATCATCATTTCATTGTTTCAGTGTAATTCATACGAAAAAATCAATTTTATTATCTACAGAAGAAGCCTTCACTAAGTGGAACTCCATCACTAGGAAAATAAAATTCACTGTATAAAATTCCACAGGAGTACATTTATTTGAATTATCGGTTTCAAACAGAGATAGTTCACCATCAGGTAAGTAAAACAAGGAAATTTTCTTTAGAATTAAAAAATAAACTATAGGTCTGAGAATTCAAAGAAGTAAGATTAAAAAGAAGTTGCCTTGCTAGTCTTACATCTTTGGATGCGTGTTGATGTGAAAGCAAATAAAACAAGGAAATTTCCTTGTTTTACTTACTTTACTTACCTGATGATGAACTAACTCTTTTCGAAACCGGTCGTTCAAATAATTGTACTTCTGTGGAATTTTACATAGTGAATTTTATTTTTCCAATCAATTTGTACTTTTGTAATACCTGTATTCTTTATGTAACCCAAACTTGACGCCCTTCAATGAAAATGTTGCTGAGCCCTTTGGAGAAGAACGTAAGATGCGTTAAATGGTCATTTGAATATCGACTTAGTCGCTCAGTAACCTTGGGTTGGACAAAGAATTCTTAATGTAGGTGTGAATGATACACGAAGTGAATGTATACCAATTCTTTCGCCAATCCACGTATTAAACGTTCTATTTCATTCCCATCGAAAAGTGAAAGCTAGATATTCGGGAGAGATCCGAAGATTAAAGTACAACCTGAGGTGGACGTTGCTTCTATAAATAACCGGTTAGTAGTCGGCAGACCCTGCTGCACATCTCCAAGTTTTAGGGTTATTAGCGGGCAGCCGGAAGATTGCGTGGGGTTTGAGGAAGCGGATTGGTGTTGGAAAAGTACTACCGCTGAAGGAATGGAAACGAACGCGAACAGATCGGAAAAGAGATAAAGGTATGGAGGAAGGGGAAAAGAGAAACTTTAAGATTGGCAGGTACGTAAGGCAGAGGGGTGATAAATAGGAAGGGAGGAACCAATGGGGGAAGACCTCTGGCGATGAAGACTCGGTCAGAGGAAGGAATGGGGGAAGGGGAATGACTAGGGAGGAGAAGACGGCCGTAGATGGTTGAGGAAGGAAGAAGTAGTTCTGGAGATAGAAATGGGATTGGAAATGCTGATGGTGGGGGCAGACAGGTGGGGAGGAGGGGATAGATACGTGAGAGGAATGAGCTAGGAGTGGATGAAGATGGAGACCATTGGGGTGTGTATTTTTGCGAGTGTTTCTGGTGGAAGCATAAAGGGAAGAAATGGAGAAGATGGAGAATTGTGGAAGGGGGTGAAGGTGTGAGGGATGGGCGGCAGTTAAAGGAAGGTGAATTTCGGAATGAGGCCGGCAGCGCCGAGGGTGAAGAGTAATTTTTCCGAAGATGTTGAGGGGAAAGGCGGAAGAAACGGTGGGAAGAACGGCTGCGAGGGTGAAGGAACGGTGGCGAGTAACGAAACGTGTAAAGCGATAATAAAATTAGACACTGATGAGCAGACCCATTTACACACTCCCCTTTTCCCTAATTTTTCCTCACTCCCTCGGGAATTGCGCCGTAGACTCTCCCTGACCGATCGCTCCCAAACTTTACTTTGTTTTTCTTTACTCTTTCGCCGTTCGCGAGGGGAGAAGGAGAATCATCGGTGCCGTGGATGTGGTAGGCATTTCGTTGGGGAAATACAGTGGGCGGGCGGAATCAATATGGATGACTTTTGAAACATTCTGGAGCGTGAAAAAAACCCTAGTAGCGAAAACTACCTTCACTTTGTTTCGGTGGCCGAGAGATATCGGAATAGACTTGAAACATGAAATTCTCGTCCTTTTTTCCTTCCCTCCGGGAATGGAAACGTTAATTTAATGCGTTTGTAGATTACGTGGCTTATTCCGTCGAATGGGAATCCAAAATGAAAACTTTGCGAGCTAATGAGGATACTGGGGTGAAAAAGGGCGTTGGAAGTTTAAACGTACTATGGCATGCGGTCACAAAAGGTATCCTCTATGAAATATTTTATGCGTACCGTTTACTGTCAAATTCAATTATGAATGCCGAACAAAATCTCTCGCACCAAAAAGGATTTTGCGAGTAAGCGTGCATTCGATGCGACCCTAAAAACTTCGCAGCCATTTCCCCTAATTGAAAACAAGGAACATTTCATTATGGATGCAGGCTGAATTTTGGAGATTTGAACCGCAGAAGCAGATTAACCTTTTTTAATCATGGTTGCATATGATATTTCGATGGAACACTGCGAGTTTATTACATGAACATTCTGCTGATTTTTCCTCCGATGTTATGGCTGTAATACGTTAAGTTTGCGGATTCATTACTGCTTTGTTTTCTTTGATTACAAGTGGAGCTGAGTTTTACATCGGCCGAACGTCATTAGAATTAATCTGCGCTTTGACTAAATTCGAGAACTGCTTGTTTAGTTCACAACTAATGTTATTTAAAATATGCTAAATCAGACTTGAACGGGCAGTAGCTTAAAGCAGAAATACATTGTGAAATTTAAGTACAAGTGATCTGATGAGGTAGCCATATTCACAAATTTCAATATATTTACTCGTAATAACTTAAAAACAATGAAATCAGCAAAGGCTCTAGCCATACTGCGAAGCCAGTCGTATTTTTGATACTGAATTGGATCAGTATGAGTCTACCATGCTTTCCTGTAAAAATATTTGTTCAAATATAAGATTAATCAGCTTTATCAATTAAAATGTACTTTTTTTAGCATTAAATAGCTTATTAGACCATTTTGGTTATTTAAAGAGTAGCGATAAATACAAATTCTATATTCCGCAAAAATGATTCTATATCCGATTATTATATTCGAAAACATGACAATATCATATTAATTTCGTAATAATGGAGACCTAAATTTATAAATCTATATTAAATATTTTCACGAGAAAGTCATTCTACTCTACATTTTCCGATCTGGGTTTTCCAAAGTTCAATACATTTACTCAAAATACCTTGAAAACAATGAAATTAGCGAAGGCTCTTGTTCAATTCTGTGCGAAAACCCTTACTCGAGCGCCGATTGAAGCGTAGAATCAGATTGACACACGTCCCCGTTAAACTACAAGCTGACACAGCAAAGCTGACAGCTCTCGTCCATTAATTACTTTTTTGCGATCCGCTCACCTTAACGATCGTTCTTGAATAACGAATCTGATTTGCAGGGTGTGCGCGGGAGGGGAAATGGAGACACAGGGAGTCTGAATATTTTATCAAAGAAATGAATTCGTTATTCCATCCGCTAAATCCCACATCAAAGGATTTGAATGCAGAAAAATCTCTCTTCGACATTTCCCGGGCGATTAATATCCGATCGGTTCGTGAAAGTAATCCGAAATGGAGGAGGAAAAAAGCGGAATAAAATTTCGATATCCCGGAGAATCGGAAACTATCCTCCGTTTCCCTCTCTCCAACCAACTCTCCGCTCCTCCCAGCGACTCTTCTTTGTCTAGCACACGCGTCATTGAATTCTCCGAGCGATTACAAAAACCGAGGCTAACACCGTGCATTGCATACAAATAGGTCACGCCGTGGAGTGAGGGATCGGGTTGGGGGTTGAATCCGAGGAATGGGAAGTGAGCTCGTGAAGACATCTCCCGCGATAGATTGCGAGGCGCTCTAAAACAGTTCGGGAAGTAGGCGATACGGAGAAGTTAAAAGAGTGGGGCGGAGATGGGGATGTCCGCGGAGAGACACATAAACACGAGAGGAAGAAATACGAGTAGATGCTAGCTTGATAGACTGGGAAAACGGGGATCGTTTGAGCCTTTCCGATGCGATGGAGATCGCAAAGGGAAATGAAAGTGGACATGGAAGGCCTAAGAGGAGCGAATGTAGGCGAGGTTTCAGAGCAAAGGAAGAAGAGGGATTACGTAGATAACGTGGGAATGGGAAGGAAACGGAAGGGGTAAATATGTCAGAGGAGTTTCCATTCGCAAGGGGATTTAGTGGCCCAACTACAATCAATGCGGACTTCCGCTCGAAAGAGAGGAAAAGGACGCGGAAGGATGAAGGAGGAAAAAATCGGAGGAAAACTTCCTGAACGGATGACGAGACAACGATCCCGCGAAACTTTGGTTGAAAGAGGATTAAAGGGTCAAAGGGGGATGGAGTGGGATGCCATGAATCCGCGAATGCCTTAGGGTGTTATCCCTCAGCAAACGAAGCCGCTGCTTTTATGGCTTTCTTTCGAGAGGGATTTCTTCACTCTGCTTTCTTTTCAACCTTATCCTTGAAGAAGCTTATGGCTAACGATCGGGCGGAGTATTATGTGGTGAGGGCGGGCGCTTTACCTTGCCTCTATCGAAGAGGTGTAATTTTTTCGAAGCGAAACATATAAATGTGATTTTCGGATTGTAAGTGAGAAATATGTGGTGTGGATAAATACGTTTGGTGTGTTTACTGAAAAATATATAATTGATACCGTTCAAAGGCTTTTAACCGGGCGATAACTATCAAAGACACTTCTTTAATCCATTAAGGTTAATACTCAAAAGAGAAAATACGGTAAAGGAAATACACTAAAGGGAAAATACATCTGCTCTCTTCCACTTTATCTTACATATAATGTTACATTTACAGATGCAGTATAAATGCCTACATTTATATTTTAGAGGATTAATTCCACTTTTTTACGTTGAACCAAAAATTAGTCAAAACCTATTTGAATCACTTCACTTCCCATTTCTCCCTAATTGTCTTATTATACAAATACAATTTCTCCAAATAGTTTTAAATGTAATAATCAGCAGACACTCCTTGATCTTCATCGAATTATATAACTGGTGAACTAAATGTATTGACTCTTTTCGTCTAAATAGAACTGTATTCAAATATTAAAAACCTGTTTTATTTGCAAGAAAATACAACGAAAGAAGTGACAAGAGTTCATCAATGCATATGAAACAGTTTTAATTAATATGAAATACATATTTATGAGCAAGCTCATACGAATCATACATATCATTAATTTACGAAAATGACACCGTTGAAATTATAGAGTGAGAGTTTAGAAAGTAATTTGCGTACAATTCCGTATTATACAAAAGTAGAATCAGATTATATAGATCATTTTGAATGATTTGGTTGATATTCCTTGCGATGTGGAAAGATTTAATTAGCTTAACATCCTGAATAATAAAAATTTTAATGACTATTCCCGACAGCACATTAGCGGTTCTGTAATTTTATATCAACTCATGGAATACTTTTTTCGTTTAAAGAACGGCAGTATAATTTTCCTTTGAGTGAACCTGTACTACATTAAGTTAATTTTCGATTTTTAATCATATATACTTTAATTAGTCGTAATTGTTTTTACAGAAGGTTTAATAAGGATAAAAAACCCTGTTTCATAAGGCATATGCATACAGTAAACATACATTTTCATCATTTAGACCAAAAATTTTGGGATAAAAGCAGCACAAATATAACATTAGAATTATAAAATATCTTTAATATACACAGCATGCATTCATGCACTATTTAATTACGAGTAACATATATACATACATTTTATATACAATAGCCCTATGAGAAGGTCTTCTTACAGCATCTACATATGAGGCGATAAAGCGATCTCTCAGTGGAAATTCGTCCGGGGACATCGGAGGTGAAGGAACTGAGCTCCAACACAGAACGTGAGAAAAGTCAAGAAAAATGCGAGGAAGAGAGACTATATTACAAAAAGGATACGACATTTCTTTCTTTATTTCCTCGCTACAATCCCATATAAAATTTTAAAACCCGACGCGATGAAAAAATTACCTGTATGAGAATATTCAAGAAACCTTTGGAAACGTGTCTGTATTTTCGTACCGAGGAGCGGAATGAGAGCAGTACCTGGAAGGAAGAAGCTCCGGGAGGCTAATAAAGATTTCTCTCTTTAGAAGCAAAGCAATCTGAGGCGATAAGAGACGAATGGATTCCCGGGGAAGGATATTGAAAACGAAAGGAGGTGCGAGTGTTAGGCTGTTTAAAGAAGAGCGCGTAGGCTCTGAAAAGAAATTACAGAAAGGAAAAATTTATGCGCTCGTCTAATCTCAACTCTAACCCAAAGGCAACGGAGTCGTAAAGAAGTACATCTTTGAAGGTATGAGAAGGAAAGAAGAGATAAGAGATGTATATTCTAAGAAAGGAGAGTGTAAAAAGGGATCCTAAAAGCTCCCAGATAGAGATAGAGAGGGTCAATAATAACTCCAGGAATTATCGCGTGTCAATGGAAGATGTTGTGTGGGCCAATAATTATTACGTGATATAAGAATAGATAAGGTAGAACCAATAGTAACTTAGGGAATAATCACGTGATCATAGAAGAGATAAGGGGCCAATTAAAATTCCTAGGGTACTAAAATTATAAAAAATAATAATTGATGGGCCCTTATCTCACCTTGGGTCCTTATTCCTCACCCAAGAAACAAAGGAAGCGGATAAGACGAAACTATGACATCTCAAGAGATTATCACGTGACTCTGCTTGGTCATAGAAAGGTATGAAACATTTTGCAGAACTTTTCCCCATGTTTTAGTTATTCGGGGTAACCTTGAAAGCGTGAAAATTGCCGGAAATTGTTTTCTTTCGCCCTCCATGCCAACGTGTGGGTGCTATCCTTTCATCTCCATACGCGACCAGAAATCCATCCAAAACTTCCTTTCTCCCTCAACGCATGAGAGATTCCTATCGCCTCTCTATATTCTTACATGTTTCCACTCTCACCCATTTCAGTCCCTCGCTAGGAGCCCTTATTCTATTCTTCCCTGCAGCACTTCCATCCTCCAATCATCTCGATCCTTAAAAAAATCCAACCCTTCCTAGAGGTACTATCCCTCCGGCCCTCAGAGCTGCTTTAAAACCCCGAGCTGTATACGTGTCTGCTCCTTGAATGCATACGAGAGCGCCCTTCTCCACTATCCCCTTTTCTTCCCTCGTCGTCACAACCTCCATCCTTTTAGCCCTTAGTCTCTCATCTCTTACCATCCAAAAAAAAAACCCTCCCTCGCTACCTTTTTATTAGAGGCACTCACACACGCGTGGACGGCGATCTTTTCAAACCCTAACCCTTTTTCCTCGGATGAGGAGGAAAGAAAAGGTTCCAGCCCTACCGACTTCCTCAAGGCATGCAAATATCTCTACTTTCATTCTCTGTAAGGGTAGATGGTGGGGGGATCTTATTTTCTGCACATTTTTTTAATTTGCGAGGAAATCCTCCTCGCAAATTGGTGTTTCAAGAAAGCGTTTTGCAGCCTATTTTACGCTAATTAAAACATAATATCCTATACTCTCTACAAAAGAATTTTCATATTTTTCGTTCGCCAAGATTATTTTCCTCGTAGTTCCAAGTCTACGCTTGGGTAGTAATGGATGAAAGAATCCCGGGAAAAAACATTAACGTCTCGTCCCTAATTAACCACCCTTGGAGCTGTAGGCTTCGATTATTTTTTTTTCCTTCGACATCAGCGCTTTTCCTCCTCTGTCTCTCGCTTTTCGCTTCCAGGGCGCAATTGTATCCCATCTTATCTGCTCCCCTTTTCTCTTTGCAAAGTCACCAACCCGGAGGCAGGTTGGATCCTCATCCCCACCACCATTAGCCATCAAAAGCTTTAGAGAAAGTATGAGGCTTGCTTATCAATATGAGGAGTGAGGCAGATGGGATGTGGAGAGAGGCAGTTTGGATGAGGAGTGAAGCAGTTTGACCTTCCTTTCCACGCTGAGCCAGAATGTGATAGTGGACAGAGCCCGTTATTCAGATCTATAACTACTTCATAAATACTTACCTTACCATTCAATCAGGAACTACCAAAAAGAATGCAACCATTTGAAATCATTCACACCTCTTTTGTGTGCGTAAGACTAATACAAAAGTGAATCGAAGATATTTGTTTTCTCTGCACTGTTCCGAAATGTATATAAAGATATCCTATCATTCCTTTTATCAAGATATTATAGCAGGAACAGTTGTTTATGTAACACTATCATTATGATCTAATTAAACTACAAGCACGTTGGAATATTCAGCCATATATCGTTCTGTAACGAAAAGAAAACGAAAATAATTCAAGCCAGAGGCCAGTTTAAATCTAAAATGCACCACAATGAGTTATGAAAGCTCCAGAAATGAGATGAGGAGTGAGATGGTTTTACATTACTTTCCTCATCCAGCCATAATATTTTAAGTTAAAGAAGTCTACGTGATGTAACACAATTAATCTAGGAATGACAAATTCCGTTAAGAAATCCTTTAAGAAATGTCAAAAATAGAAGCCATTATTCAGCATCACTCTCACCTCAGCATATACCACGAGCAAGACGGAAACAGAATTCAGTATAAGATTCTTTTTACTCCATCCTTTACCGAGCTCCTCTTCTAAATCCTAGTAAAAAATGTTTATCCATCCATTCCTGAAAGCCCCTTACAACGCCTCCTCTCATTTCATGCTCACCACATTTCCACCTCGAGAGGACATGTGCTCTGGGGTATTTTTTTCGTGCTTCGTCTACACGCGGCCTCTAATCAGCCTTCTCCTCACCTCGATTCACTGCTCCTCGGATAAGCCCCTCGCCTCTCTCCTAACCCAATCCCCCGAGGGCGAGAGGAGGAAGTGGAGAAAGCACATCCCTCATCCACGTTTCAGAGGGTGTCGACCTCTCTCGGTGTCCGGAGTTATTTATATAAGGGCCTATAAAGCGTGGATTTATATTTTCAGTCTTATCGAATCCCTTTCGCCAAGGTACAAAGTACGACGACATCCTTGATACTAAATGCATGTGTGTGGTGCCCTCCGGTCGTAAAAATGCGAGGATGCGATCCAAACTCGGATTTTCAGTTTGTGGCTGGTGGGCTTGGGTTTAAAGAGTGATCTCATACTCCTCCAGATCAAAAGATGGGTCATAGGAAAATACTTAGTGGCATTAATCCTGCTAAATTTAAATTTAGATATTAGCAACTCTGTTCCTTAAAGACAATCAAGTCATTGGCCTGGTTACTCAAGTACTTTTCCATGCTTTATTATCCTTGCTGGTCTATTTCATAATAAATTGTTACTCAGAAAGAATTTTTCCCAGGAACCTAGATTATGAAAACATTAAATTATCGGCATCTTTCAAGTACATAGGCATTAGGCACACAATCAACACTGCGAAATCAAAATTACGCAAAGCCTCAAAATTACTCAATGCCTTAGTTTAAAGGGAGGATGTGCTAATTTAAAATCTTTTTTTAGGAAAAGTTGAACCCATAGTTTAAATTTGGTTACGGAATAACAGACAACAAAGTGGGGGTTCAGTTAAGGTTGTCTTAATAAACACCCTTCGCTTAAGAAGCATCCAGACGTATTCTTATTAATTCCTTTCTAATTATATGACCTGTTACATCATTTCAAGAGCAATGAATAGATAAGTTTCATTTGCTCTATAAAACCATGTTTTCATATAATAGTTTATGAATTTAATATGAAACGGTGTATGCTTCGAAACGAAATACTATGAATATCTACTTGTTTATATTAAAAAGTTTATTTAGTGGTATTTTAAAAAGTGACACAATAGCTGATGCCATTTTGCACATGGGAGTTCTCACCGGGAATAGAACACTGGACCCCTTTAGCCAAAGGCAAACGCGGTACCCACTTGGCTATCCGGGAGACCTTGGTCATTTAATTTATGACCGCTCAAAATATTCTATAATTGTTATCTTACGCTTTGCATATCTGTCATTTTTGTATTTTTTTTCCTTTTTGGCGCTTTTGTGTATATTGCACACCTATTTAAAAAATATTTATTCCTCCGTACGTGGATCGTCACAGAGCGTTAATAAGCTATTATTATCATTTCCAAACATACTTATGACACCCTTTTATGTATTTTCATTGATTCATTTTTAGCTATCGTGAAATATAATAAGAAATGGTACACCTTCTGAAGTTATAACCATAATCCTGCTAGGAAAAGTGCAAAAAAAAATTATTTTAAAGGAAAGAAATTTTTAACATGCTACCAATTTTATTTGACAGAATCCGAAAGCAAACTTTGTCATTGAAGCAGTGGAGAAGGACTTGAAAAGCTTAGTTTAATTCTTTCTAATTTTAGATTCAAACGAGATAGACATGACATGGAGAGTTGTTATACAATGGCCACATTTTAGCATCAATAACAAGATATTATTCGCATAGTATCGCATGAACGGCACAATAGATAAGCGCAATTCACAAAGGACCTGAGATTTCCAATTTCATCATTTGTTATAGCATAGATAAACACGCCACAATTTGGAAGCGCATTGTATTCTATGCTCCACTTGGTAATATTCCCTTATCTGTTATTCACTATTATGCTCCGATAATTAAAATAAAAAAGTTCCCATATGCATCTGAAAGCTTCTATATCTGACCACAGTCTACAGAAGTTTAATTATGATTACCTGTTGTTTAGGTTATCGATCAAATAAGTTTGATTTTCTGAAACTATGATAGATGTTTCCTCAATATTACGAGGGGTGAGAATAAAATTAATTACATTGAATAATGACATTTAGAAGTTTTGAGTGAAATACACTATTAAACTGATATTATAAATATCTTGTGGATAGTAATCGCATTTAACAATCTCTTTAAAACGTGTTTTCATGAACAAAATATGACGCATGTATTTGACGACTGCAGTATTTCTCACTAAATATTCATAAAATGAACAGGAGTCTATGTTTCCTTTATTAAGCGGGTTTTAGTATGAATTTATGCATTATGGTCTGGTTCTTCGACGTCATTCATACTTATATGAATTAAATCTGGATTTTTAAATCTGTCCTGCAGTTGAATTGAAAGTCAGTTATCCATTAATAATCCATTCGCATGTTTTTCGTTACCTATTAGTCAAAAGGATAGTAATTTTTACAATTATATAAAAATATTCTTAGAATTACTCTGTCTGTCAGTACAGTTTTCAGCCTTAAGGCTGGTTTGAAGCTCATCCCTCAACCGTAAGCAACAAAAAGCCTTGGAGATGGAGCAAAAGCGACTAGGTGGAGGTAAAATGAGGAGTGGGGTATTTTGCCATTGCTTTTCTCATTGAGACAGAATGCTAAAAGCGGAGCAAGTCCACGTAAGTGAAGCATAATGACAGCACAAGTACCATTTTTCGTAGCATTCAAAAAGGAGAGACCTAATATCATTAATCAGCATTACTCATATCTCAGTAGCTTTCATATTAACTCAGCCATGAACAAAACTGAGATAAAAGTTAATGAAAGATACATTTTTCTCTATCCCCTAGCAAAAGGCAAATGAAAAATGTTCTTCTCATCAGGACAGGTTAGCAGGACTAGAATTACCATATAGATATCCTAAGTACTATAAACTTACGTGCATAAAAAGAACTTGCTTACTTACATGTTTCGATGCCTCTTGTTTCTATATTGACTGGTTTTAATTTCACAGAGACGTCTGTATTTCGATTGTCGCAATCCTCAGCAACAACTTCAAAAATCGCCCATTTCGAACGGGTAAATTAAGCACTTCCATTTCTCGGAAGCCGTTAATAAATACAAGAGGATATTTCATTCATTTTCAGGCTCGAGAAATTTGGAACAAACATTTACGTCACGCTCCAATGTAAACAACGCAAACAGCTTTCGCCACAGCATCCTTTCTCTCTTCACCACTCAAGAGCGTTCTTAAATCTTCCTCTACGCCCATCTTACACCGCCTCATTAAGCACGTCGCATCTCATGGGCCACACACGAAAAAATTCGGGCTGAAAGGAACTCTAGGAGTGTTTTTAAGGGCGAGGGAACACTGCCGCACAATTTCCGCCTTTTATTTCCCGCATCGCACGCACGCATTGTACTCGGCGTTGCCTAAAGGGAAGAGCACGCAAAACGCACGCCAACTCACGCCTAAGTACACTCAAAAAAGGCGCTCACGGGGAGACAAAACACACGGTTCCCTAACGAGCGAAAGGGTTCGAAGAACCTCTGCTACGACGCATACTTTCTCGAGGTCCATACTCTGAATCACCAATGATGTCTGAGGAGTTATGCAGACGTCCCCTTTACCCTCCACCTCCTTCTCTTTACTCTTTCCATTTGTTATCGCACCACCTCTCCCTGTAAAAAAGCCTTCCTCCGAAGGAAATAAAAAGTACCCCAACTTCCAGATTCGCATTCTGGATGGTCTTTATACCCCAGGATACTCCTACACCGCCTACTGTAACATTTGGCTCCCTCATTCCATCTACTCCTTATCTGGCATCCCTTTCTTCCCCTTCCATGATTTTAAAAATCGTTCTTCCACTTCTTCTGTGGGAGTTAAATGTAAGATTGGACCATAAAGCCTCAGTTGCCCCCGTAACGTAGCCGTTTCTTTACACCTTTGTTCCACCGATCCTCCTTCGCATTTGTATGGGAAGGAACCCGGAGATCTCATTCTGTAGTATTCGACCCAAGAGTACATTTTGGGCATTTTCTAGGATTTGATTCGCAGGATAGTTTAGCAATGGAATTCCCTATAATTGAAAGAGTAAGGATGAACAAAGAGAAGGAATACAGGAATAATATGCACGGATCATCTTTTACCAGCAGAACCACAAGGAATACAATTGGGTAAAAAATAAATTGGAAAATGGGACTAGAACCCATTTCTTTGATATTTAGGCGAGTGTGCTACACCGATTATGATAGAATAGTCTCGTTTCATTTTTAGAGAGACTTTGTGAGAAAAGCGACCAATGGGTGTGGCCTACAGCCGCACCGGTCCTCATAGAGGCAGTCCTACTAAAACGTGGGGTTAAGGAGGACTCAACCTCAAGGATGTCGATGAAGAAAAGCGTTTAGATATAACTACGCAGGTTGTACAAGATTTAATTGTCGGAGCCAAAAAACCCAAGGAATAATACATATATAATTTTGATTGCACACTGACTAACGAAGTATGGCTAAAACAGAACTAACCCTTCAGAAAAAAAACCAAATTAGGCGTCGCAAAGAAGTAACTATACCAGAAAGCCTCTACGCGACAGAAACGGTTTCTTTAATGAAATCAGGATAAATAGAAGTTGAAAAAGAAGGAAATGCAGAAATTCGAGAAAAATCTTAGTGCCATGGTAAATTTAGGAATTTGAGTTTATATGCTATCAAAATGACGACTATTATAGAGGAGAAGGAAATGAAAATATTTTAGATATATTCAGAAAAAAGGCTATTTTCTTTCTCTATATAACATGGAGGGATGGCGATATACCCACAGAAAGATTGTTTGATCACCTTAATAAGAGTAAGAGCGGTAACCAGTGGATGTACAAACAAAATACATTGAATAAATGGGGATAGCCACGGCATAATACAGGATAAAATAGCCTTCAGGTGCTTCATAAATGGTTACTATGATTCTAAGATGAAAGAAAAGAAGGAGAGAAGAAAAAGACAGAAAATTACAGAGAAAATACAAATTGAGGGGCCAAACTGTAAATAAAAGGTAAATCATTACTAATTTACCATTACATTACATACAATAAATTTAAATATATTTAACTAATTGTTTGTAAATTAAAATAAAGTCATATGACTGCCTTCAGTGGCGGTGTGGTTAGCGCTTAAACCCCTAGGTCCCTGTTAGTCGAAATTTTCGATTAGGGAATTGTTATTTGTGTTTGTAAATAACAGTTGTTAAATTGATGTATTGGGGCCTTCCTGTTTCCACAAATAAAGTAAAGGTGAGGAAAATTATAACTTCAGAATGTCCTTCCACGAAGTTCGGCCGAAAATGATAGAATTTATTAAAAAGGAGAACCCTTATATCGTACCTGAGCCAATGATAAATATTTCAAATGGCACCAAGTTGTTTCTTATATCCCAAAAATTTCATTAATCATAGTTAAAGTATACAAATAAATTTATCCACGTTAGATTAGATACGGTAAATATCTTTGTTATTGAGACATTGTTTTTTAATCATGTATATACTAGGCCAGAAGTGGCGATGCTATGGCACTCGTGCCCAAAGTGGTACGCGAGAGATTTTTTTATACGCGAAACTTGGACAGCACTATCCTTGTTTAGTATTCTTCATTTTAAAAATAAAGCTCCTGAGTAAATGATAATTAATGATTATTTACTTCGATTTATTCACCTGAATCCTATCTTTGCATTTTATAATTTACATCTAATTCCCCGCGAATAACAATGTAATGAAATAATAATGCATAAAAAATGCAGTAAACTTTCCTATCTAACATGGAATCGTAAATCTTGACCCTTCCTTATCGCCGATAAAAAATTAAGCCAATGGAACAATAAAACAAAACCATCCAAATAAAGGCGTGGATCGTTGTATTTACTTCTTCTCGCTCCTGTATGCCTCTCATTTATTTACTCTTTCCTCGATTCACATTTCACATATTCCCTTCTCCATGTCTCCGCAACATACATACTTCTTCAGCCCCCATATCTCCCTTTTCATTCTTCCACCCTCTCCACGCACTTCTGCAAAATCCCTCATTTTGCCCCACTCGAAACTTACCCTCTTTCTTCCCAGAGGACCTTCAAAACCATCTTCCCTTTCCACTCGCGCTCTCTTTCCGACTCCTTCACGTTCCCCTTACATATTTCGCATTCTCGTAGTATCTCCCATGCCGTATCTCTCCCTTCACCTCTCCCTTCCACTTCTGCTCGCGACTCTATTTCTCTCTCCACACTCCCTCTGCAAACTGGACTTTGGGCCCAATGCTCACGTTTTATCTCCTGGAAACACTCTCACCTATCTCAAACTGTTGGCATTTCCCTTCCCCTCCTTGTAGTGCTGATCCTCTCCGAATGTTATAAATTCGTTCCTTTGTCCTTTTTCTCGGGTTTTTACCGTTTGTCTTTCGCGTTTTGGTATTCTCGTCGTCCACCGCGTCTTTTCCCATTCGTATTGCACTGAATGTATAATATTTTTCTATATAAAAAGCGCACGCATCTGAAATATTTTAGGGGCACCGAAAGGTAAAATTGTATGTCTAACGTAAACGTGAAATAACATAAAAAATTCCCTTTACCCTTGATTCTATCTCGGCAATAACAGTACGTTTCAAGGTTTGTAACGTCAGTTCTCTTCAGGCGCGCCACCTGGTGGGGAGGGTTACGGGCCTAAGGTACTCTCCCTAAGGTTCTACAAGTTTTTCATTCGGAACCAAATTCTTAGGGGTTTTCCAACAAATGTTTGAACGTTTAAAACGTTAACTTACATTTACTTATGATAAGAATCAATTGGTTTATAGAACGTAATTTGAGACATTTTCAAGAGGTTTTTTCCGGTAGAATGGTTAATACGCTTGCTTTCTAATGCTGATGTCCCTGGTTCGAGTCCTGCCTTTCCAGTTTTTTTCAGGCTAGCCGATGAATTTTCGTGCGCACCGTTTGCGTCTCTTATCGTCCACATTATCAAAATGGAAATAATTGGGGGCTCCTGTTTCCGTTAAATAAAAAAAAGAAAATGTTTCAGATTATATGTTAAAATCCTTAACGTCAACCCCCTCTAAGCGAAAATTCTTGATGCGCTCCAGGTTTCCTCTATTTTATCGTCTTTGGGCAGACGTAATGATGATTTTGCGCAATGAACCTCAAGGAAGAATACTCGTACATGTAGCAAATCTGCGATTTGACTTTTTAGAACTTAAATATTAACTATGGATTCCTCTAAATTTTTCCTAATGGATGATGGTTATTTACTTGAATTTTTTTAACTGATGGTTGGGCTGCGCTAAGAAATGCGTAGGGCAACCAATTAGGCGCCCAACTTAGAGAAAACCATAGTTGTAACAAGATTCGGATGGCCATTTTCTCTTCCTTTTTCCACATCCCCTTCCTTGCCATACCGATCTCTGCTGTTTCTTTCCTAAATTCCTTAATTTGCATATCTTCCCTTATTTAAAATTCTTTAATTTGCATTTCCCACGTGTTTCCCTCACGGCCCACTCTTTACATGGCGTTTCGATTGAGCTCCCTTTTACCTCTCTCTCCTGCGATACCATTCTTCTCTCCCACTTTGTACGAGCGGGCAACCAATTGTGTGGTAATTCTCAACCGCGCCGTGACAAATCGTGCGATTTGCCATAGTGGTTGCAAAGAATTCACTTTCTCCTCCATCTCGAAAGGAATCCCTTTAAACGTACGGATACACGTGTAAAGAGCCTCGCGATCCGCTCGGACAAGATCTCTCGAGTTTCCAATTTATTTTCCCATCCCCTCAACGTCCAATTTGGCGTTCTTTCTTCCACAGGAATTTTCCGGCGTTTTTATCTTCGATTCTTTTCGTTCTCTCGCACAATTTCCTTCATTCTTTTTATCGCTCTATTCCAGTCCCGCTTCCTTCTCTCTCTGCCTCTTCTGCTCCCTTTTAGAGACGGCTTTCGGTCGGGTTTTTGTTGACTGAGCAATGGTTCGCGACTGAACTTCATCTTTACGTCATACCTTTCATCTTTTCTACTTTTCGTTCGCCTCTCTTTTTTCGGGGGCGACTGGTCGGATCCAAAGGGCGGAGGGTAAGCCCTCAAAATGCCTCGGTGAATTTTTAATACTCACACAACACAGAAGGGAGGATAAGTAGGTAGATAACTTACGGCTGAATTGATAGACGGCGAGGATATGGACATAGAGAGGTGCATAAAGGTATTTTGAGGGAGAGATAAGATCTAAGAAGTCGCATTTCACTTTTGATAAGACTAAGCGTAACATTTATCATAAGTGTACATATAAATATCTTTAAAATGAGGTAAATAGCTTTAGCAAGAATATGTTTGAATGAAAGATTTTGTGCATGACTGATAGCATTGAAATGACGAATTATCAATCAGCATTATCAATAAATGTTCACATTTTTATATAGAGACAAGTACAATAAATTTAAATATATTTAACTAATTGTTTGTAAATTAAAATAAAGTCATATGACTGCCTTCAGTGGCGGTGTGGTTAGCGCTTAAACCCCTAGGTCCCTGTTAGTCGAAATTTTCGATTAGGGAATTGTTATTTGTGTTTGTAAATAACAGTTGTTAAATTGATGTATTGGGGCCTTCCTGTTTCCACAAATAAAGTAAAGGTGAGGAAAATTATAACTTCAGAATGTCCTTCCACGAAGTTCGGCCGAAAATGATAGAATTTATTAAAAAGGAGAACCCTTATATCGTACCTGAGCCAATGATAAATATTTCAAATGGCACCAAGTTGTTTCTTATATCCCAAAAATTTCATTAATCATAGTTAAAGTATACAAATAAATTTATCCACGTTAGATTAGATACGGTAAATATCTTTGTTATTGAGACATTGTTTTTTAATCATGTATATACTAGGCCAGAAGTGGCGATGCTATGGCACTCGTGTCCAAAGTGGTACGCGAGAGATTTTTTTATACGCGAAACTTGGACAGCACTATCCTTGTTTAGTATTCTTCATTTTAAAAATAAAGCTCCTGAGTANAATTATATTTGAAAAGTTGCTTAAACGTGAAAAAGGACAAGAATAAGTATTTGCTTTCAAGTAGATAGCGGAAAATGTTGATATATTAAAAATTATAGAAATCAAAACGTGTGCAGATAAGTAACTCGAGTCTAAAAATAGTAAAATTCACGACATTAAGACAATACCCAATAAGAATAGTGGGACTGATTCTTTAATCTGAACAACAGAAATGATTGAGACATTAAAATGAATGCCATCAATGGCGCATTTAATAGAAAGGGAATGACGATTAAACCAACAATCTATGTAACGGGCATACAAGACAAAACAGCTCCAAAAAGAGTAGGAATTTCTACAAGGAGAACATCAATATACACCTAGCGATTCTGTCGATGCTGCATTGAATGTTAACGCTTGTACCCTGTAAAAGGATTTCGAAAGTATAGAACAAAAGTAGGTTGAGCACAGAAAGGAGTACTAAAAAGAGACAATTCGAAGAGTAAGTTCGTTAACAACCAAAGAGAAATGGTGACAAAGAGGTGCCGGAAATAAAACGACGGCTAAGATGTTAGAAAGATATCGATTTGATATCAGCGGCAGAAAGCGAGAGAACGGCATGGAAATGTTTTTCTTCTCTAATCGAAGAGAATCATCTCGAGGCTATGAAAGAGAGTCGAACATCCTTTACAGGTTTCCTCTTGCGCTGTATTCAGTGTCTATTGTTTCTTTTGGACCCTTAAGAGACTTTGTAGCGAGCTTCCTGTGGATTCCTCAAGACCAGATTAGTGAGTTAGAGCGAGGAAGACGAAGCAGTTCCCGTAATGAACGCACGCTAAATGAAAGAATGAGTCGAGAAGTAAGAAAAGTTCTCATCCAATTTATAAGTATAGAAGTGACTTTATACGATAGAAGCTGCTTCTAACAAAGAAAATGGGACGTATTCTTTGAGAAGAACGACTAAGCTCACTGATTTAACAGTTTGGAATTTTCAAAGGACCGTCTCACGAATTTAATTACTGAAGAAAGTGAATTACTACCGATAATTACTCCGAAGGTAAAGGAATTAAAGAGTAAAATACGCCAGAAATCTTACCTCAACATAATTCAATGTTAACTTTGTGTAATGCACGAATTTTATAGCATCTTTTAATTCAATACTTTTAATAATACCTGAAAACTTTACTAATGACTATTTTGCGGCAGAAACAAATTTTACTTAACGTTTTTAGTCGCGATACATCTTGGCATACATTTTTTGGTAAACTCATACTCAATTTTTTTATACCCCTGTCTCTATTCTGATATCGTCCTCATATTTACTAATTTCCAATTGTTTCTTTCATATAAGATATGTGAAACATTCATATTCATTAGATGCATCGTAAAATGTTTGAGTATATTGTCAGAAGAACTAATATCGAGGGTATCCAAGGAGCGTAATGAACTGCACACCGCTTCTGTTGCTAGTACGCTATGCGTAAAAATGCTATACAAACAATATGATAAATGTGACTTCGTGGAATTTCACAGAACTTATCTTAAATACTGTAACTTCCATCTGTGAACACCGAGTGGTATCTGAAGTTAATACGTTCACGTAACCGGTAATTAAAAATCTGTTGAAAATAACAGAGTATAATCATTAGATGTGTGCGTGGAATTGCTGTCACTACTAAAAAATGAAAAATTGTTAATTTTTAAATCTATACTCGGAATTATGGCGTTAAAAATAAATCAATAAAGTTAGGTAAGTAAATTTAAACGTTAATAATTACTTTCCCAAAAATATTCTGATTATAAGCATTACTTTGCTGAGATAATATTGTTAAGTTACTAACAACAAATATTTCACGTCTGAAAGCACTCTTATTTCAAGAAAAATTTACATTAAGTTTTGTATGGTATATCGTATGTAAAGCACGTGTTACTGTGTTTTGAAATATTCTGATTTTGCCACTTTTATCTTTTCAGGTAAGTATCCCGAAGCTACATCATATATGGATAATCGAAATTACCAGGATTGGAAGAGATTCCTCATTGAGGGAGTAAGTATAAGGATTTAATAGCGTTAATAATTTACCAATAAGGTAAAAAGCTCATTGAGAGGGCTCCCGATAGCCAAGTGGGCAACGCGTTCGACTTCGGTGAAAGCGGTCCCGGGTTCGATTCCTGGTGGGAGCCTATGTGCGAAATGACCTAAGCTGTCGAAGCACTTTTAACAATACTACTACTACTAGCTCATTGAGACAAAACAGTGATCGAGCTAAATCTAAAATGTATGCAGGTAAATCGTGACTTTCTGATTAATTCCAGTAGGTGTTAGAAGTGTTAATTAGTGAATAAAGTTAATCACTACCGATAATGACTTCGAAGGTAAAGAATTTAAAAAGAGAATTTTATCTTGCAACGTAGTCGATCACGACATGATATTTTTAAGCCAACCTTACTGTTACTGTTACGTTATTCATACATATATACGTATACGTACTACATAATATATACATATACGTTCTTTTACGTTATTTAGCTCAAGTTCTCCAATTCAGTATCAGCTCACTCTCCACATAAGCGACTATATATCCTTGTCGTTCTGAATTCGGTATTTTACAAAGTTAAAGATGACTGATTAAAAATAATCTTAATGTTAAAAATATGATTTAATTTTAGTAATAATGTAATGAAAATTTTTTTTGAAAGAGGGATGTTTCTAAAAATGCTTTCAGATCATCGGTATCTCACACATGAATTCGATTGTCGCGTGCTAAACATAACTTCATTTATATGACCTTACTTTTTTCACACAATAATCGTGATTTTACTAAACTGTCTCATGTTGACATATAAATACTTCAGCACTCGGATTTTTTTCTAAAATTTTATGTTCCACATCGAATAATTTGCACGTAATGCATTGCCTCAGTTCTGAATGCATCTCATTATAACCAAGTATTATTGATTTTGGATGCTATTTCGTCTGTGTTTTCTTGATTTAAAAAGCATGAATAAAATACGTACAATGAAAAAGTCTTCATAATTTTTTTCCAGATGTGACCTTTCTGAGATGAAGATACGCCAGGCAAATTTAAGCCTTTACGAACGTGTACTGGGTTTATTTAAAAAATATGAAATGCTTTTAGGGTGATCATTTATCTGCAGCAACGGAAGACCGGATTTGTTAGATGAATATAGGCCATGCTTTCTTTTGATTAGGGAAATACAGTAAGTATTCCAGATTTCGTCCTTTCTTATCATTACCAATCAATCAAGAATGTACTCCGGTTACGCTGTATTTGAACCAACGTTTTTGATTCAGAGGTAATACCGAACTACTATTCCATACAATTTGATTCTCCTTAACGAATATATCATTTCGTAGTACCCTTCCTGTTTTGTTATCAATAATTCTTCCGGCCTTAAAAACTTTAAAATTATTTCTCTTTGTATATTTCCGAATACCACGCAGTACACCGTGAACTAAGCATTATCGGATTTAGGTATTCGCGATATAGCATAAAGTTTGTATGGTGAAAATAATCCACGTTGTTATTTGAGAAGGAATAAAGGAAGGAACTCAGGAAAAGTTGCGAAGTCACATTCGCTATAATAACATATTGCTAAAACTAGTACTATGTAATCCTGTGTTACTATAAAGCTTGGAATTTCTTGTAATCAATAACATAAATTCAGGCGAGAAGCAATCACACATTTTACCACATTGTTATAAAGCAATGAAATGAAATATTTTCCAGTTTCTTTGTATTTTAACTCTAATCGACGAAATGTAATTTTTGGTGTATTGTCGGAAAAAAAGGTGTGAATTTCGAATGCGTAGTTTGGGGGCTAAACAGAGTAATTTCTTATCCACTAACTTCAAAATTCGTCCGGTAACTAGGAACTTACTCCTGGCAATAATTTAGGATCTGGTGAATTTTATATCTCCAAATTTTTACAATATTAATTTTTTTATCTCCTTGTTGGATTTATTATCCCCTTGTGGGATTTTAGAATATCATTGTTAAAGTATACATTTTGAGGGAATTAAAAATAAAGTATATTGTGCTTCATTCAAATCGAGAAGATAAATTTCCAGCGGAATATTTTGAAACATTTGCAGCAGCTTAAAGAGAGACGATTCGGATGTCATTAAGAGGAATCCCCACATAATGCCTTATTGAAAACAGAATCGGAAAGTTTTGTAAATGCTTAAATGTATAATATCATCGAAGGATATATCTCTCAATAATATGTAAATAATCGATGCAATAATTGAAACAATATTTTGACTAATTAAATGAAAGGTGAAAAGATCCAAGGGTTATTGTCTTCTGTTTAATGACATCATATGTATATGCATACTCTTAATGTGAACATCAACCATTATGAAGAACATTTTAATTTTTTGGGAATTTATTTCTCTAGAGGTAGAAATAACCACTTCTCTTGAGGTATAACGATGTTTGCATAGGGCTCAAAATTTATTTATTCGTCACAGAACGTGGTAAAACGAACGCGCGGGTTTTATGGATTCCATGCTGTTAATTTCCCTCTCCTACTCTCGGGATTAGATATAAGCAAGCAATTTAACTTTCTACCTTTAGCATGATGAGATTACCATGACGAGATGAGCTCATAGCTTAATTTTGGAAGATTAATAGTCTCCAGGCTCTAAATACCTGTCCTCGAATTTAAAACGAATTCATAATTTGATGTCGAAATTCAACTAATCATAAGCGCATTGTGATGGAGGCAAATGGGATGTATGCTTTCCCTTTCCGAACATCGAAGTCACTTTATAATTCCTCTCACACAGGCATAAAATGTGTATAATCTCTCACTGTCCTAAAATCATGTAATCTCCTTAAATCTCTTTAAGGATGAAATATAATTAAAATATCTTGTTTAAATCTGTTTTTATTAACACGTAAGGATTGTAGTTAACAGAAATTTCTTCACTTCCGGGTAAAGAAAACAAAACAAACACCACCGTCTGATAAGCTTGTTAAGCCTTTCTCCAGGATTGAAATTAAATAGGCTTGAGAGTTCGATTACATGGAATAAAAATTAAAGTAAACAGAATTAGAGTTACACTAGAGTATTACTCCAGGTTTGAACCTCATTAAATTCTTGGTTCTACCTTCTAAACGACGTTAAGGAATGAATAGTCAACCTTAAGGTGCGGAGAATTTTATACGGACATGTAATAGCTCATGCATATTCAATTTCGAATTTGGTTAGATGACTTAGACATTAATTTCACTCGGTAATATGTTTTAAGTATTTATGCAATTTAAATTTCCTGCTTATTCGTAAATTTTCTACCAACTATGTACTTCATTTCAGTTTTTCGTAGAGAAAATTCATTAGAAAACAACTCCTCGATTTCTGAAAATACCTTCCGTTCATTGAATCATTAACGAGCAATTAAGCGGAAAATTCCCAGGCGCCAACCAATCAGAGACGAGTTCAGCCTCATCAATTTTGACTTCGGATACCTCTCATCGCTTTGGAGACGCTCGTTTCCTCGGGGGCTTTCAATATTTTCAATAGATCTGTAACAATACTGCGTCTGGAAAAATGCGGATCGGCTACGGAAGGTCTTTTAATTATTCGACATAGAAGGCGTCGGTTCAAGTGGTCCTATCTCCCTCACGCCCTCTTACATCGTCGTGAGGAACTCATTTTCGCTCGAATTCTCGGAATAAAGCGAACGTTCTGATTCCTCTCTCCGACCATTCTTCTCTCCATTCCTCAGCCATCGGCTACTTCGATCTTATAGGGAGGCGTCCGCTGCTTCTCACCCAACTCTAGGTTCGCAGCCATCCCTATCCGCTCTATCCAAACACTCATTACGGAGCCAAGACCCCTTTCCCCCTCACCCGCTTCTCTCAAAAGTTACCCGAAAAAGCCTTTTCTTTAAGGGAAAACCCGCTCAGAACTCAACCCCCTCTCAAGTCGCGCTCTCCTCCACTCCCATCTATTATCCCATCTTAAAGGATCTCCTCCATCCTCTTCATTCCTTCTTTCTTCCTTTCATCATCCTCCTTCTTTTCCCCATCTTTCCCTTGTAGTTTAATTATCTCATTTTCTCTTCCTCCCTTTTTCGCGTGTACGTGACTTTACGCCGATTCGTCCACCTTTCTCCTTCCTCTTCGTCCTTTATTCCCCACTTAACTCTCTGTCTCACAGCTCATTTATATTCTATATAGGAGCCTGATTACCCCTTTATATTTTGACTAAAGAAGTTTTCTTCATTCTTTTTAAATTCTGATCACGTACCCTCCGTCTTCCGTTTCTCCAAAGCTCTGTTAATCATTAATGCTGACTTATTTACGGCTCCCATGGCAGCGCACCTTAGTTTCCATCCTCCGTTCCTACGTCGGGAATATTATTTATTTCTGGGTTTTCGATTAAATTTTTCCATCCCAGTGCCGCGCGCGTTTATTAACCGTCGGATTAAACTTTTTCCTCTCGTGCCGCGTTTTAATCCAGGTGTCTCCTAGTCGGTCCCGTCGTTTTGATTCCTTCTCCCCCTCGTCACCGACACTTGGCTTTTGCTACGATTCCGTTCGTCTCGTCTGATACGCGCAGGGGCGCTTCCTTTCAAAATACGTTCTTCGGTAGCTCTCTCCTCGGCCTTTCAGACGGGCTGCCTTTAATTTATGACCGGCATCCTTCCCTTTCGAATCCCTTTGAGTTTCTTCCCTGCCATTAAAACGGCCATGAAACGAGTTATAAAAACCCTTTTCTCGGTGAGTTCTTCCGTCCGATTGATCATTTGAAACTTGACGGTGAAATTGCGAGGTTTTTCAATTTCTTGCTGGAACGTCTCTCGATGCCTTATGGTTTATCGGTAATATTCCGCATTGGAGGAATTGCGAAACTCGTTTACCAATAAAATTATAGATAGAGGCCTTCATAAGGGGATATTCTTCACTTAATGATGGCAATTTCAACTCCAGAACCAACATTTGTTTGAGTATTAGACAAGATTTTGGCCAAATGTTTAAATTTGTAGTTGATAACTCTCATTTCGTACTAAACTATAATATTTATATTAATTAAAGTGTTTATAAATCAAGAATTCTGTTTATATAAGTTACTTTTGTTTTATTAGACGATGCTTGACATAGGTCTAATGAACATGTTATGCTATCAGAACCCAGGTAAGAAGCGATCTTACGAATTTGCAAATGTCATAAATCAATATGGCATGGCCGAAAATCCCTGGGTAGAAAGTTTCAAGACAAAATTCAAAATTTCTTTCCATCGTCATTCTTGAGGATATTTCTGAAGGAGAAAGAATATACCTCTATGTTTTCCATAATGTGGCATAGCAAACCTGATAAAATGCAAATTAATAAAAAAAATGTGAACCTTTTGTTACCCATTCCGAATATACGGGATTCATAGGCTCAACTTGGTAAGAAAAATCCCAAGGAAAAATGAACATGAAGTAGTCTGACAGGTCCTACTATGACTCAAACCTGGAGTGTTCCTCTTTCCAGGCAGGTGCAGTAGTATTGTTAAAAGTGCTTCGACAGCTTAGGTCATTTCGCACGTAGGCCCCCACCGGGAATCGAACCCGGGACCGCTTTCACTGAAGTATTGAAGTCGAACGCGTTGCCCACTTGGCTATCGGGAGCCCCTCCAGGCAGATGCTTTTACCAATCAAGCTATAGAGCCAAAGCACATTCAATTCGTTTTGGGAGACTAATAAGACAAACTTTCTCTTTATTGATAAGTTTTCAAACAAACTTTGAGGTAAAATATCTCATGTTTGTCAGTTTAAGTATCTATCATTGATTTTTGATGAGTTAAATCAACTGCATCTGCGTTTCGAAAGGCTCGCAAAAGTTCACAAACTTTGCGGTTATATTGACTCTACGCAAAAAATTAAGGACATTTTATTTGAGTAAAAAATGTCTGACAGGACAATGGGTCATAAGCAGATGGACAATTAGTTTGTAATATCAAGATGTGTGTTTAATGGAAATATACTCTTCCACTCCAACAGTTCGAATGGTATAGATAATTTGAGTAATTAGCCATAGGACCACGTTTGTATGTACATACATCCGTGAAAACGCTTCATTTTGTCAAAGCAGAGAAAATTCAGTGCAATGCGGAAATACAGATATGATGATAGGAAAATGACAACGATGAATCTACAATTAAAATTTTTGTTTGCAACGTTTAATATTTAAATGAGATTTGGATGCTTTAAGGGAACTTAATACTTTTAAAAATATAATAAATGCAGGGTCGTTGCGACCAAATTCGATCAAATAACCTGAGCGCCTTATTTTAAATTTGAATCAGAAGTAAATTTGCTTTTCCAACAGAATGGAAAATATTAGGATTATTAGAAATAGGACGTACGAAAAATCACTAAGAAAATATTCCTAGAACCTAATGCCCTCCTAAATTTTGAAAATGGAGTTTAGGCTATGATAAAAGTCGCGAGAGAATAATTGGCCTGCATCTGTCTTATTAATTAATGGACGAGGCGCACGCTTAATCACTGTGACAACCAGCGTCCAACGTTAGAATAAAAAGCGTACATCGTGCATTCGTCATTTGCATTTACATGTTTTATTCATAATAAACGTAAGCCTGGGAAATTAGCAAAATCAAGATCTTCATTAGTCATCCCAACGAACAGAACTCTGAGATACTTCGGTAAATCGATGTTCGCAGTTTAAAAGTTTATCTGCCGTCGACATTTTCACGTTTTTACGTTACCTTGAGAATCCTCGAATAGCATAACCTATTCGATAAGATACTTTTTCCCCGTTGTAACATCCACTTGCGAATGCTAAATGATGTTATTAATGCACTCAAAGTTATGTAGAAAATTAAACCAGTTCCCTATCTCCCAGTCTGTCGTACTCTAACGACGTTATTCTAGCCGTTTTCACCGTGAGCCAGCGAGAGATAGTTCGATGGTAATTACCTTTATATATCGTCCATCATTTGGACACGCTTATGGTAATTTGAAATCGCTTAAGAGAGTTCTGGAATACTCTAAGGCTAATGACGTTGGCAAACTCTTGAAAACGAATGACGGGAGCAATTCTCCATTCGCTGGAAGCGGAAGCGGACTTCGATCTTCAGAGATAAGAGTACTTAACCATAGAGGGAATAAGTTTGGCCACATAGTTATGAGCAATTTATTTAACCATTTTTGGCTTCTTCATTAGAGACCTCGACGTAATTCATACCTCCGTGCTATCATGGCATATTTACGAATTCTGTGCCAGATGCAGAGTATTATTAACCCCCAATGAAATATGTTTTGCGGAAATACATAATTTTCATATTGGTGCGCATTATACTGAGCCCCGCTGACAAATGTTACAGTCATACTTTATCGGAAAAATTTGGAAGAGCAATGATATTTGAATTGATGTTTTCTGAATAATAAACAGCGTTACTGTTCAATACTCCGTTTCATCCTCCTTGTTCTGAATATATTACTGCGCTTAATCAGATTGTTCAATAATCAAAGGAAGGTTTTGCTAAAAACCTTTGTTTTTAGAGTTACAACAAGCTAGTTTTAATATATTAAATATTTTTGAATTAAAATCCGTCATAAATAAAATTTTCAAAATACTTTCAGAATTTCATCCATTAGAAACACTTTAATTTACAATTAACATAGGAATTACAACCACGTAAGAAGATTTACATAATTCTCCAGAGGGAAATAAGATTTTTTTCACGAAAGTAAACTTCCCAGAAAACGAAACGAAAATCCTCTGCTGATGACCGAACGAGCAGTAGTTGACGTGCCTCCTTTTTGGGAAAATATTTTTACTACTTTTCAGTTTAATTTATCACACTTACGAGCGCAAATATACTATCGGTCTTGCAGTTGAATAATTTGTTTGGACGCTGTTTCAAAAAATCAAATCTGTTATTATTTTCTCTCGCTAAGAAAACCCGGAGAGTAGAGCAAATGAATTTTACCGGTAAAAGTTTGTACGTTTAGTTTCCACACTTGGCAAGTGCAACGAACCTATGCATTGGAACATGGAGAGTTAGCATGCAGTGTTAGGGCGTATGGAGGATTATGTATGAGCGCAACCAATGAAGAAAGTTACACTGATGGTAGAATCCGGATTAAGCATATTGACGACGCAACGTTATCACTTATTTGTATTCAAAAAGGTCTCATCCGTATTTTTTACACGGGGAACTCAATTCTTCGAGATTTTTTGATGAATAGGCCTATTTAATTTTCCATCGCCTCTCCTGAAAACTTCATCCTTGGCTCCTCTCTCCTCGCGAGCAACTTCTTCACGCAGGCGGACTATGAATACTAAATTCGCTGCCGTCATCTTTAATTTGCTTTTTTGCCGACTGCTTCTCCTCATTTAAAAAATAGAGGAGAAGGATGAGATAGGGAGAGTGAAGAGGGATAGAGAGCGGATTTCAAGGCATTCCGAGAGGGAAAAAATCTCAAAATGCCGGTTTCAAAAATAAGTTCCGCAAAAAATAAGCTTCGCGTTACTTCGCGTATCGCCGAGGCAGCGCTTCTGTCTTCTTCAACCAAAGTAAAAATTCCGATTTTTTCCTCCCGGAGTCTCGTTCATGCTCTCAGTTTATTTTTTTACCATGGGAACCGGCTTTGCTCATTACTTCCGCCACCATTTCTGGAGTACTTTCGCAGTGCTCCTTAACATTTTTGCCTTACTTGCGTACATTTTTAACGACTCTTGATCCCTTCGCCGAAGCTCCCGACTCTTGTTAATTAGTGCTTTCGGTGGCGTGTGTATGTGTGTGCTTACTTTCCTAATTCGAGCGTATTCATTTTCTTATTATCGTGGGGAATGAGTGCGCCCTCGTGATATCATTAAGGATTAAAAAGAACGGATTCTACGAAATCGGGGTTACTTTTTTATCCATCAAGTCCTATTAAGAAGCGAACACTCTCCGAAATAGATGGCCATTGAACACAATTCCGAACACTTTTGAGATTGAATAAAAAGAATTTCTTCCTATCCGAATCTTCTTACGATGCAGCTTTCCCGTTGTCGGTCACTTAACACGACTCATGCGCTGCGGTACATTAACATGAAATCGGTTTAATTCCTCAATCATACTCATACGCCGTATTTATTTAGTTTCAAAGAGACCATGGGGAAATGCAATTTATTCTCTGATTTTCTCAGAGGCTTAATATACACTAAATTAATTAATTATTTAATAACACTAAATATAAATGACTACTGGTAATTAAGGATAATCAATAATTTTTATGGTTTACATGTTTCAATCTAGAACTTGTTCGATTAAATATGTTAAAGCTCATTGAAGAGCAGAATTACGAAAGTCTTACTACTTAATGGAAATTTATTTTAAAAGGTAAATTAATTATAATAGATTACCATTATAGTTCCACAGAAAAAATTGAATCAGAAGTAAATTTGCTTTTCCAACAGAATGGAAAATATTAGGATTATTAGAAATAGGACGTACGAAAAATCACTAAGAAAATATTCCTAGAACCTAATGCCCTCCTAAATTTTGAAAATGGAGTTTAGGCTATGATAAAAGTCGCGAGAGAATAATTGGCCTGCATCTGTCTTATTAATTAATGGACGAGNAGTTCCACAGAAAAAAAACACTCGCACGACCGGTTTTGTCCAACTTTAGCCATCATCAGACTTTTTTTACGTTGTAAAATAAATTTTCATTGTAATGAAATTCAACCAAGTTAAGCCTTGCTTACCAATGAGTTCTTTTATCCAAGAATCTTAAGGCAAATACTTAGTGATAACTTGATGTTTTTATTAGCACCTACTTCATTTATTTGGATACAAAAATAGTTTATAAAACGTTGCTTTATGTTCATTATTGTGATGCTGATGATGGGAAGAATTCTACGATGGACAGTTTTACAAAAGATTTCGTCTCCTGGAAGTTAACTATAAAGCTATTGGTTTGAATTTTTTATAGTGACACATAAAAACTACAAATGCGCATCACCATTTAAAAGTAAATGTGCTACAACGATCAAATTGGGGGCACAGAGACATTCCCTTCACGGAGGCAGAATCCCCTTAACTCACCAGCATTCACCGTTGATATGTTCGTACATGGCCATGCGATATTTACACATATTTTATAACTTTAATAGTATTGCAAAAATATTATAACACATTAAGGGCAAACGTGGGGCAAGTCAACGAGAATCATAAACTTTTTCAGCCACTCTATCCAAAGTCTAATGTAAGGACTGGTAGAAAGATAAAGGAAGAAAGGGAGATATAAAGAACTCAAGAACTATTCCTTTTAAGAGTAAAGGATAAAATAAAACAAAATAGCCTCCCCTCCGGGTCAAACATTACTCCCTTCATGGATGACCCATCCACGTCTGACGTCTTTGGGCTGAATTGCGACTATTTCTGAGCTTTAGTGACCTCGGTTCTTGTCATTCCCTGTCAGTTTCACCCAGTTGGTGGTCACGAGTGGCCGAGGCCTAATTTTTTTCTGGGACTGCGTCAACCGTTTGGGACAATGGCCTCTTTCACGACTGTTTTTGTCTCCAGAACACGTCATCCCCTCCTTTTGATCATCCGTTTCATTCGCTCTCCTTTACAATCCTTTGATGCCCCCATTTGATCTTTCCTTTCTACACCCAGCTCCTGTGAGGTGTGATATTAGGCATTGACTACAACAATGAGGCCCTAACAAGGAGCCTTTCTGTCCTTTCTGTACATTTCAGATCGGGAGCCTCTTGTCCGGCAGAACGATCCATTTCTCTCTCTTCTCTATCTTATTTGACCGCTTCTCGCCGTACTTCCCATTCTTCCCTTTCCGCATCCACGCCACATTTTCATCCCTCCCCGAAATCTGCTCCATTGATAAGATCTACGGATTCACATTTTATTTCCACACCAACCCATAGATGTTACCTCCTCTATTCAAACGGAGGGACTCAAATAAAAGAGTGAAAACTAAAATAGAACTTTTCTGATTCGCACTTCATCCATTCATAAGAAATATGGCGTCGTATAATAGGCCGAAACAAAAGCTCCTTTGGTATGATGATTAAAATCACTCTCAGAAATTTATTGAAAGTATTATCTAAGTAAATGAATTAAAATTTATTTACGATTGACTTGATAAGTTTAACTTTCAACATCAACGAAAGTAGCCCTCTTGCCACCTTGCGGTGTTTGGAAGGGTTTTGCTCGTTGAAATGAGAAATTTTGTGGTAAGTTCCACAGGAACTTTAATATACCACCGGTTTCTTCGCCGCACGACATCATCAGGTACAGTAAAATAATGGGTTTTACTCGTTTTTGGGTTTTGTTTTCTATCTCTAGTTCTATTCTAGATAGAGTCTATCTTGATAATCTGTAACAGTCGCGTACCGGAAAGAAATTAATTTTTGAAGCGGCTAGCTCTAGTTTCCCTACTTTTCTGATCAGCCCATGTTCTCTGATCTGTGTCCCAATCACGTCGACATGTATCACTTCCGTTTATCACTGGGTACTTAGGCTCAAGATATGAACGTGCATGATGAAAATACCTTTCCTTAAAATTATTCTGAAACACCAACAGATCTTAATGTCATATTTCAGTTCCTCCTCCCTTTCAGATCATCTTTAAGGTATCTTCCTCTAAGTATGCCGACCAATTCTTAAAATCCCTCTCCCGTACATCGACCGAACTAATTCTCGAATTTATTACCGCAAATTAACGTCTGAATTGGCGACGTAAATCCTACATTTTTCTCTGCACGCTTCGATGACTCCGACGCAATCAAACAGCTCGAGAGTAATTGTTGGCATCTTTCCCCCCCCCCTCAATATACCCTCCTTACCACGCTCAAAGTCCTGAAGTGGGATTCTCTTCATTTATTTTTCATTGTAGCCTTTTATCCCTTTACCATCAAAAACACGCATTTTTGCTTTTTTTTTAGTCCACGCTTTTCAATCCGACTTTTGATGTTTATTTCTTTCTGTCGTTTATGGATGGGCTATGAAAGACAGCCCCATTTTATCTCTTTCTCTAACTCTCTCATCATTTTCCCCTTACAAGCTTTCATTTTATATCCTTTTACTCTCAAAGGATAAGCGGACTTGGAAAAACTCCTCTGAGAACGGGACTGAAACACTGATCTTCCGCACGGTGGGTGGCTCCTCTAGCCATAGAACTATCTCACAAATAAGTCTCGGACGTTATTTTTGAGTGACTTGTATGGTTAGAGCACTCGCCCCGGAAGTGGAAGATCCGGGTTCGAAACCTAGTCTGTTGTGGATTGTCTGTTTGTAAAGTTTCATTATAAGAATGGTCAACCTTGAATATAATAGGCTAGTTTAATAAAGACTACATTATCTTTATTATTATTAATATCCATTGAGTTACTCTTGGGATAACACCTTATCGTGTAAAGTTACTCTGAGTCATGTGTGGGTAACCTTTAATTGTCAATTCAATAGTTTTCGATTTATTTTCATTCAATTCATTTCAGTTACTTCATTTTGATATGAGTTGTACGCACCGTAAGATGACGAAATAAAACGTTGTAAATGCACCCAAAAGAATTAGGTTTAAATGTAAGAGGAGAGTATGTAGTCTCACTCTTTCCCTAATATTGTTTATAATTATTAATGTATTTATGGCAATATTTAGTTTTGTATAATACATAATATGTTTTTCTTACTCTTTTATAAAAATATAAATGTATTTTGTTAATTATCTACCATTAATTTACTTCGGTAGTATTTATAAATTAAATATATATTTTTTAAAGTTGTTATAACATGTAAAAATTAATCTATAATCTATTTAATTAATATATAATTGTTTTGCCATGTATAATTTTAAATAATTATGTTCATAATAATTTCTTTTTTTGAAAGGCACCTGCTGACAAGCCATTTTTGGCTTAGCAGGACCTATAATGAACTTTATTAGATCTAAATAAGTTTGGCATGCAAAACAAAACTTTATTGTTAAAACACAGTTGTTTCCTATCTACACTACTTTTAAATATGTTAATAGTATTGTAATATATTTTATATAATTGTTATAAAGTTTGTACTTTCATTTTCATATTATTATTATTTATATTACTATTATTGTTATTACGAGTTTTACTATTGATGTAGGGACCCATGTGGGTAACGCGTTCGACTTCAACGAAAGCTGTTCCCGGTGGGGGAATATATGCGAAATGACCTTTGCTGTTGAAGTACTTTTAAAATTAATACCGCTACAACTGTTATATATGTAAATTAATAACTGATTTATTTTTAAGTTTTCTGTGAGTTTAATGCAATGCATCCCTTTGATGGATGCCTTATATAGAGGCCTTCTTTTCTCTAAATTCTTCACTTTTCATTCTCTATTTCTCTCTTTGTTATGCTCTATTTTTCGATTTCTCTGGTCTATTCCAATTTCTTACCTGCTCCATTTGACTATCCTAAGCGTTAATTTGGTATCTCTTTATCGTTCTGCCGACTGCTTAATTCTGTTTCGCCGTTTAATTTCCACGCACATATCCGTGTGCGGGGCTCCCTCATCTCAAAACCCTCTGTTAATTAAGTTTTCTATCTACCTCTGTTCCCCAACCCCCCTTTCCGGTCGGCGCTCAACCCCTTATTCCGCAGTAGCCATCCAAACCTGACCAATTGCCATCCGCTACCACCCTTCCCATCCCCCGCATTACCCCTAATTTTCTACTCCCGGTATCCCGTCTTTTTTCATCCCCTTCAACTCCTATCTTGGTTACATTTATCACCCTTTAGCCTCCTACGGATCATTTCATTATGCTGCATACACTTTCAATTTGGAGTTTTATCCGTTTTATTTCGTCCGCCTCTGGGGGGGATATTTTTCAACCCTCTCTTGCTCCCAGTTTCCTCTCTTTTCCCTCATGATCTCTGCCTTTTTTTTACTAACTAACTAAATCTCAGATTTTCTTCTGCTCCCTTTGTGTTTATGCCGTTTTCTTTCCTTTAAGGACGATTTCTTAGTAGCGTGAGAATGAATTTTCAAATTAAGATGCATCTGTTATTACTGGAGTACCTCACTTGTAAATCTTCCCCATGTTTGCTGATGGTGGTTTCATTCTTTTCCTCATCTAAAAGTGGATTTAGCGCCAGCTGAAGGCTTCTTTTAAAGAATGTCCCAAAGAAAACTTTGCAGAGGAACTTCATACGTCAGGCAGCTAGGATATATATATGTAATATATAGCCTTCTGAATACTAATCGAAAATTATAGAAATAAATTCATAACAAACTTATGATCCCAAAAGAATAACAAGTGTGAAAGATAGCGACATGACTGGGAGGCGAACCCAGGTCTCCCACAGGTCCCAGTCATGTCACTATTTTTCACACTTGTTATTCCTTTATGATTCAAAATATTGATACTAGCGAAGTTTAACTTTCTACGATGTTTCTTCTATCTTTTAACATTTAATAATTAAACGGTAAAATGTAAAAAAATGACAAATAAACCCCCTGAAGGTGGCTGCTAAGATCGTCCGGTTCTATTCTAAGTTAACTTGTGGGCAATACAAAGTTTAGATTCATTTATATGTGAGCAATTTTTCATTTTTACTGCTTATTTTGTATGAGAAAAACTATGGTGTGGTGTTTGCGACTCGGTCCTCCGATTGTCTAAATCTGTTCTTCACAATGTCATGAAAGATTTTCATGTGTATGCACACTGTATACGATCTCCATCTATATGTGACTCGGAAGTTATTACCGAGCTATTATACGGACGCTGTGTTCGCTGGCGCAATTCCTGATTATCAGGTATTGTTTTACTGGACGATTCCTTTTCCTAAGGCCTAAACCATCACCGCCTCTATAATTTTAAGTACCCCGTTTGAAAACTGCTGTTACAATGACTCCATATTGCATAAAAGAGTTTAACCACTTGACCTCAACATCATTAATCGCTCTATTTTCCCCACATTAAAGCTAATTTCACCCTAACCGGCGCAAAAACCGATAGATAGTGAAAATGTGCACCTGTATGACCATACGGGGATGCTGTATGCAGTTTTATAATTAATCGACGCCATTTTTACTTTCTTTGACGTCACCGGAAAAATTGATTTTTTGTCAAAAATTTCCACAACCAATTCAGATTTCGCCCAAATCAGTGTCTGTAAATTAATCAAACCGAAGGCTGGACGGATTCTCATCCCATTTACCAATACCTATCAAAAGGTTTGGAAAGGGAATGAGACTCTCCAGGCAAGATGAGGAGTGAGGTAACGTGTACATACGTTCCTCACGAAGCCAAAACTCTCTTACTAGAACAAGTCTACGTAAGTGCTGAACAATGAGTGTAAAAATATTCATAGGATAAAATGAAGAGTAACCAGGATGATTGCACTTTCAACATCACTCCTATATCAATAGACTTCATGTAATTAAAGCCATGGAAATGACTAGAACAAAAATAAACAAAAGCATTTTTTTCTTCACCCTGTACCCAAAGGAAAATGAAAACTACAAAAGCCATCAATATATTGAAACAGGAGTCCCAAAGCAGTCTTCACAAATAAATTCAAGTTATTTAAAATCGTGACAATGCCATGGATATTGATAATCGAAAACGAGACTTTGAACTAGCAATATCGCTCAGATGAAGATATAATCCAATCTTTGCCTCCGGCTCATCATTCCGCTTTATTGTGGTTTTCTCCACTCTCCGATCACTTTATCCTCTACTCATCTCCTCCTCTTTCCCATCCCTCTCTCTCTCTTTCATTCATCTCACCCCATATCCTCGCCCTTATCGCTTCTGAGAAACCGACCATAGTTTCAAAGATGAAGAAGAGCTCCGCGGGGTATAAATAACTCCTGAAGAGGTCTTCCACGGTTAAAATGGATTTATCTATGCACACACACCGGAGTTGTTTAATATTCTCTCCTTCGTGTTTTCCCTTCATCTCGCCAGCCTTACCCTCTCCTTAACTTCCATCTGCGTGTTTCATCATTATCTCTTCTTCCTCATTTTCCCATCGTCCCCACTTTCATTCCTACTTTCCTTATGCTCCTCCAGTTTTCTCTCTCTCTTCTTCCCTATCACGGCTCACTCCGCTCCAATATTGTGCCTTTCTTTAACCTTGCAATTATATAGGCATTTCTGTTTCATATCCCAATATAATCGTACTTTGATTTCCTCATCAAATAAAAATTTCGCATGCGAGGTATTTCTTTGTTAAGATATTTCCATTATTAGTATTTTTGCCTTCATAACACTCATTTTTGTTCTGATATTTTACAGCACTTTCAAAACATGGTTCATATCATAAAATACATTACAATAAATTAAATGTCCTTGTTATCACCGTAAAATTGTATGAACCTTTGCACTATCCAATTCTGTCTTTACTTACACCCTCCATTGCGAGTGTTTTATTATTTTCACTTACACTTACTTTATATAAATATTTTCAAATATTTTTACAATACTTTTGATATGTATATATGGTTCATATGTAGTTTGTACTTTATTTTAATTTTTCGTTAGGTAACGTGTTCTATTCATTTATTTATTTTTAGGGATTGAATGTAAGACGGGATCATTAAGTTTCAATTTTACCAAAACTAAAGACGAAAGTAGGAGGATATCAATAGATCAGAGGCCTTCGAAATGTGAATATAGCGCAGAATGGAAAAAGTAAGTTGAGGTAATAGAAAAACAAAGAAAGAGGCGCTACAGATAGTCGGGGAGGAGAGGGTTTTAACTGAAGTAATTAAACGACGACAGAAGAAATGGGTGGGCGAAATGTTGAGAGGAGAGAGATAGTTAAAGAATGTAATGATCAGGGTACATTGCAAGGGAAAAGACAGGGAAGGAAGACGGGCTATAGATGTTAGATGACATAAAGGGTGATGTACGTTTCCAAGAGAAGAAAGAAATGCCATTTATTAGGGAATATTAAGGCAGATTAGCCTACCAAATAGTAGAACACTTATCTAAGTGCATATGTTGTATTATCCATGTATTGCCGAACCCTGCCGCGATCTGTTTCGCACAGTTTCTGGTAGCATATAACTCCCAATTCAACGCTATCCACCCATAAGCAACTAAATGGATTTACTTGTTTACCTACGCGATTCTATCTTCATTCCCATCTATCGCTCATCGTTTCTAAACCTTTGACATATATAACCCCGAGGACTATTTTCATGCATAGACTGGCTTTAACTAGGTAAAAGTTGAGTTGCTCGAAGATATGTATATATTAGCTTTGACCATCGGTTAAGTGACTATAGAGGGTACGCAATTTTGTATTTCCGATTATCGGGCAGCGAATTTTTATCACTTTGAAGCCTACGCTAGTTCAATCGGACCTGTATAACGGGATGGATGATAATTCCTGGAATTAGTTGGCTGTATCTAAAGAACAGGTTGTTCTTTTTTAACGCTCAAGTAATTGTTATCTCAGAAAGCAAGTGGATGCAGCGAAAAGTTTTCCGGTAGAATATCACAGAATTTCATCCCCTACATGAAACAGAAAAGGAGAAAAATGCTAATCCTTAAACAATATATAAACGTTGGGGCGTTCAAATAGATCCCATACGAAGCTTATCGTTGTCCGAAAAAGGTTGTTTTAGGCCTCCTTGTCATGCGCGAGAGTATGTTGACGTTTTCATTAAAATATACTTGAAACAACGCTTTGTGGCAACGTCACTAGATTTAATTCTGGTGAAAACAGGTTCCAGGAGCTGTTAAGCCTGATTCCAGGGATCTTTTGACCGTAGGGTACTGTAGATGTTATGAAAATTTGAAGAATAGTTCACCGAAAAAAGTACACTTATTCCTTGTAATAAAGATGAGGTATTTGATGCCGATATAAAATTCATTAGAGGTAATGGTCACTAGAAATCGTACTTGAACGCGAGTTACCCAATGATGATGAGAATAGCAGTTGAATACAGAGTTAAATATCGCATTAGCTTAAGTAAATGAGAGTGTTGTTATTATTCACTATCTGAGTACATTCTCGCTAAGAAGATTATTTTCGAGATGTAAATAATTATTTATTAATCCAAAAGACGAAGCAGTGGAAGACGATTCGCGTAAGTTAGTGAAGGTAATCAATAAAGATGGTCCATTTACCATTAAAGAATTAAGTTAAGAATTCATCCGGGGAAAGAACGCTAATCCAAGTTTTAAGGAAACATTAATTAATTTAGCGAAAAAAAATATCGCCGGCCGAAAGCGGCCGTATTTTATTAAAATTTTCTCCGTCATTTTCTCCTCACTCAATCTCTCTCCCCAACTTATAATCTTCTTATCCTCAGTCCGCCAAATCCCTATCTCTGAAAGCGCTCGTTTTTTTCCGTTTCCTTTCAACCTGGAAGATCCCAAACCACTCCAAGAGAGAGGGAGGGGGTGGATATTGAAACAGTCAGGATAGGCCAACTTCCCACAGCAAGAACGAAAAGGGACGGAAAGAGAATAAAGAGAGGAAGGGGAAAATGAAAGACGCGTGAAGAAAGGAGACACTAAACCCTTGCGTTGTTTTTGTTGAATGGCTAAGGTGTGGCTTGCTTGGGGTTTTGTTACCGTGTGGCTGGGTCGGAGGGGGTAAAGCGGGGGTGTGCCATATCTGGCGATATCCACGGAAAAAGGGAGTGGGATAAAGGCGAGAAAAGTTTATCCCCTGCGTTCCGCACGTTAAGTCCGCCGGTGCCGCACAGCCACCCTTTCCCGGAATAGGTAGATCCCGACTCTAACGTTCGCATACGAACTGACAGGGATACGGATTCAAAATCCGTAGACTAGCAAATCGCAACGGCGACCCCTTTCTTCCAATTAAGAGGAAAGGGGATAGTGGTAAAGCGAAAGGGTAGATCAAGGGAAAGGATTTTTAAATCCTGAAAAGTTGGGTATGGGAAGGGTTAAGGAGGGTAGACGGGTTACCTACAGCGGAAGAGTGGGTAGGTAAGGGCAAACAGGCAAGCTTTTCTCGGTCCTTCAGAGGGGACGGAGTTTACGAGGAACATTGAAACTTTAAGCGATTCTCATAATACGATCAAGGGACTCGGCAATATTTGTCGATGCCTTTTTTAGAAAACTTTCCTCTAAAACTCCCGAGCTGCCCTTAAAAGATATAGCGTGATTGAATTAAGCCTCCCCCAAATTTCGGGGCCGCGTCTTCAATATCGGGGATGTCAGATTACGTAGAGAACGGATAGGCAAGCAAATCGAATGAGAGGCTCAAATTGGTGAATTCGTTATATTCTCTCTTTCTTTCGAGAAAAACTTTCATAAAATTGAATTTATCTAACTCACAAACCATAGAGATTCTTGAGTAAGTTGTTAGGGCAGTAAATTCCTTGTCCGTTTAATATAAACACATTCATTCTTGCTTTTGTAATAAAGAAAAGGTGTAAAAGGTATACTCTGTTGAAATCCTTTTCTAATATTTCTGCTGCCTCTCACCCGCCGATGCAGGTTTATTTAGAGATGAAGTTTTTTGGTACATATGACCTCAGAGTATGAAAAAAACATATCATACATCTGTAACATTCATTCACAGACGATTTTTCATGGAGGCTGAAATATTCTTACTGATACTACATTACATTCGACTAAGAATATTCAATAACAAACGATGTTATATTTCAGAGTCATCAAAGTTTTTGGCTATAAATCAAGTGCGGGTGGAAGCTTCAAGATCTTACGAATTAGCTATTGCGAGTGTAGCACATGTGTTAACCGTAACCGCATTTCTCCTTAGACGTACTGCTTCATAATTTGTGTGACTCGTGGTGTATATTCATTTTTATCAGTGTTTGATGTATTACTAATCCGCGCTCCGACCACGTTAGATCTCACATTCCTTTGCGCGTCATTTGGACACAAATGTTTTCTTGAGAATAATTGTAAAAGTTAAAATGAGGTCGTGAGCGAAGGGACTGTCTTCCCTGGGAGCATGAAAGGGACTTTTAATGGTTTCTGCCAAGTACGGAACTGCGAGTACAATACCATTCCCCTATTTTTCCGCCCATTCAAATTACCCAACTGATTTCTGAAACAAGTTTTGACCACTTTAAGAATTCGAGCCTCAGACATACACTGTACCCTTCTGTACTCAACAAAAAATAATAATAAAAACTAAGGCTCATTTTATCTTTCTGATTCATGTATAATAATATTTGAGCCAATATTTCTGCTTTAGTGGGAATATTTAATTTTCTTTGACGTTTCATAAGCTTACGGTAATGTTTTTGGTATAGATTCCGCTGTTATTATGAATTCTAAAGATTAATACCTTCTTTAATGCTGTAAAAGCATTGGAAATATGCCAAAGTGAATCATGAGCTTTAAAGTTACAATTTTATTCATATTAACAGAAAAAAAAATTTGGGATATTTTTGGAATAGTTATTAGGAATAGTGAGTTCCGCAGAATGCATTTGGGGTAAAATATAACATCATATTCACAACGTTCCACCATTATTAACTACATTATTACGCAGTACATCTTCCTGGTAACGTCTACATAAATGAGTTACGAAGAGGAAGACGCTTATTTACCTTTCATTTTATCTACGAGTTTCCTAAGAGAGGCAATAAATGTATATAACGCGCCTTAAACCGAACCTGATGCTAGAATCGCACACGTGGGACGAAGTCCTAAAACGAGGGAAGCTCTACTTCGACTTACACGAGAATTCGTCCGAAGGGCAGAGATGGAAGGTCGGTTGACTTTACCACGGGCCGAAAAACATCTTCCTAACCATCCTCTCTGCTCTATTATGTTCTAAGTTTCCCTTTCCATATCTCTCTATCCGTAACTCCATGATTAGCATCTTCTTGATCCTTTTCATCCTCCTCCTATGAGGTCCTTCCTCGAATAACCTAATCCCTTTCTTGGATCTCAACCAGTCCTTTAGGTCTCCATCTTGAGTGCGTGTGGAAACACGCACTACCTTAGACCCGGAAACAACTTCCAGGGACAATTGGCGTAGCAAAGATATGGAATAAAGTCAACAAATCGTAAAAATCGACAAAAGGTGATTTTGTTGGAAAATTTAACACATTCGATTTCATTCGGGAATCACAATTTACTTCTATCCTTCACTTTCGCCCCCTTTTTCTCTATCTGACACAAAATCTTCTCTCTTCAACCATCTTTTTCGCTTTTAATTCGATAGAACTTAATGACACACTAAATTAAGATTGATGATAAGAGGTTAAAAATATAAGGAAAACTAGAAAAATGAGCCCGATTGGAAACGTGATCATAACTGGAAACGAGGGCGTAGTCAGAATTTTTAGAGCTTTAGAGCCATAGAGAGGGTTTAGAGCCATGGTGGAAGGACTGCATTGCCTCCATCCCGAGGCAGGAATACAACCGCCAAAAATCAAATGAAAATAAATAGGTTTATTTTAACAAATATACTCTCCGAATCTCCAGCGGTGTTTGTATGGCATAATCGCGAGAGTTCATCCGCTTGTATGCTTTAGTTTATTCTCGGCTTTATTCTCTGTGGTGTTTCAACCCCCAAAATCGCCCCCTTGGCTACGCCTCTGACTGAGAACGAATGAAATTAAATAACCGGATTTAGATTTAGTGGAGCGGTACAGAGCGGAGGAAGAAAGTCACCCAAATCTAAAGAGTAAATTTATATTCCTATGTGTATGCAGTATTTATGCAGGTAATGCACAAAAGAGTATACCATTATTCACCTAGTAGAGCTACTGAGCAATCTTTTACATTAGAATATTATCTACTTACTGATTACTAATGTTCTACCAAATCTCGTAGTTGTAATGCTCGTCGTGTTAGCAAGAAAATAATCCACTGAAAGAACGTCAGCTTTAAGCATATAAATTATTTAGGTGGTAATAAAGCTCAGCTAGGACACAGAAATTGTCGTATAAAAGTTTTAAGTTGAAAAAAAAAATCGTTCCACTCTTGAGACTGACCATGAACAGGTTACGCCGCAAACTGCTACCTTGGACAAAAGATAGTACTTTCCTTTGAACACAATTACCCAAAGCGCAGATCTTTCAAGGCCATCATTACTTTCTCAGACTGTTCTCCGCCTCGATAAATCTTTCACACAACTGTAGCCGACTCCGTCATAAAGGAATCGATTGCTGACTCCTCGCCCTCGATTTATTTTCCTGAGAAAAGTACCACGCTGGGGAAGCGTTTTATGAAAGGCGCGGTCAGGCGAAGAAGTCGTTATTTATCCGACCGACTTTTCCTCTTTCTCCATAGACTCCGCCGAAACACGTTCTCGGACAAAAGGAGAATACTTTCAATTAGTTCGAATCCCCACCGACCATAAATATTTATCCAGCTTCCCGTGCGTCGCCAGCCATCAATCTCGCGGCATGTCGGCCGACTCGATGTTTTTATCCGATGACCCATTTGCTACTTTTCTCATCCCTCCTTTTTTTAAACCGATACGCATTGGGCGGTGTGGAGGTGGACGGTGATTGATCGTAAAAAATATGCAGCCTCGCTAACAATCTCATTGTTGAATGATGCTGTTGTAATCCCGGGATCTTGAGCCGGCAACGTGAGGTTTCAAAATAGTTAAACCCTTTCGCTGAATATTCGGCCTCTTGACCGCTCGATGCACAGTAAATCAGTAACTATTCATATTTTCAGTGTAGTAGTATACATACATTCACATGTAGTGTGTGTGTGTGTGTGTGTATATATATATATATATGNTTGAAATTGTATGAAGAGCTACCCTGTGGAGGTTAAGTTTATGTTAATTAGTCCTCTATATTACCAAAAAATGAGTTGGTAATTAATTAATTTCAAGATAAAGGAAATAAGGAAAGAGAGAATGATTTGAATGTTAAAAAAAGCAAAAACTGATATTTTTTTCTAGCAGAAAAATATTTCCAAAGCAAGGAACAACCAAGAAGAAAAAGAACGGGTGAAAATTCTGCGAATGAAATAAGAAGTGATGCAAGTGAGAGATATATATTAGGTTATGAAGTAAAATGATGATTCCAAAAGTTCTAACACAATTTATATTGAAACACAATTTACATTATAACACAATTTACATTAAAACACAAGTAATATTTGTCTGAGTAGTCTAAGATCATTGAATGGTTTATGAGGACAGACATTTATTCAATAAGTTCTGTAAACGTGTAACATAAATAATACCGGATGTCTAGGATGATATAACATTAACAATGAGAGACTGAAGTGGCATTATAAATTTATACATATGTTATGTCATACATGACCCTTTAATTCCTGAAATTTTTTCTCTTTAAAAAATACCATAATTTTGATAATGATAACGATTTTATTTTACTCTACATAGAAAAACAATCCATGGTCAACAGTTCATATGGATCAGAGAATTAAATGTAAACTTAAAACTGCAGTTAGTATCATCAAAGTATCTTGCCAATATTAACTGGCAATAAGTATTGCAGGAGTATGATTCATTCATAAAATGATAGAGGATATAGAAAACGAAAATGAATTAAAAGAAGATGAATAATTGAAATGATGCGATATTCCCCTAAAGATGAAAAAAAAGGACAGAATTGAAAACAAATGAAATATTTGAAGGATAAATCTTGTTTTCTGCAAGGTTTTTGATAGCATATTACGCATAAGGAGTTATCAAATACGCCAAAAGCCATGTAATACACTCCAATTAGAGCTTCAAAGGAAACGTTTTCTTTTCAAATTAGTTTCAGTGGAGAAATAGTCACAGAGACGTAACTCCAACCTGCCGGAATTCCTTCCCTCGCAGAAGTCGTCAGAACAATCGATGAAGAAGGCCTCTTCCTCCTTTTGATAGTTTTTCTGCCAAATTTACCTTTCTACTCGAGATACTTCTCATTCCGCTCTTTCGGAAGCTTTGTTCTTTTGTCCTCAGGTACATTCGAACGCTCAGACCATCTCTCGTTTCCCCTCTGTATCACATTCCTTTTTCTGCTATCGCAGCTGTAATACTCAGCCCACTGGCTCTTTTGTGTTTGCTCGTTGGACCCCTTTCGGATATAATACTGACCAACCACGCTCGCCCGACCGAAAAAATCTCTCTCGAATTCTTTTCTATTATTATTAGTAACAAAATTTAATCCCGCTGTCATTCGTAAGTCCCGGATATTTTTTATCATCACGTATGAGAAAAATTTTTCACGGTCATAATTACGTCTCGTTATATTTCTTTGTTTTATGCCACCGCTTATTTTGAGTAGCGTAATAAGATTAGAACTGTGGGCTTTTTGCGTTCAATAATTTTCATGTGAAATTATAATGAAACTCCCTTCTCTACCACTTTTCCCGGAAACGAATATTTTCCGTTTTTTTTTGTACTTTATTATTTTTAAAATTTTCCCTTTGATGAATGAATTGTGTCCTATTTTATTGAAACTAATATGATAGACATTTTAATTCTTTTTGCTATTTTTATAAGTCGTGTATTTTTAATTCTAACCGTTCCTGCAATGAGCAAAGATGCTTTGAGACGCTTACTATTTTGTGAAAAAAGCTCAGTTAAACGAATGGAGGATGGAACCTCATGCCCTCTACCATTAGTAACCAAGAGCTTGAAGAAGGGAATGAGGCTTAGTAGGCAAGCTGGTAAGTGATGTATTTCTTCCACGCTGTCCTCACCAAGCACGAATGCTTTAAAAGGAACAAGACCGCCTAAAAGAAGCACAATGGCTCTTCGATTAATACTTTTCATGGCATTCCACAAGGAAAGACCTTAATCAGTGCCATTATTTAGCATCACTTTGACCTCAATTTCTTTCATATTATCACAGACATGAACAAGACTGAGAAAAAAGTAGATTATCGATACATTTTCTCTGTATTAAACAGATTCTGTCATTATTGATAGTTGATTATAGGATATAAGACGTGTGCAATTGTGGGGCGCTAGTACTCTTCATATTGATTCGTGTTCGTGATGTAAATAAATACTCGGAAGCTTACCGCAAATAATCGATATTCGATAATCTTTAAAATTCTCAGAGCAGGAATAAAAATCCTAATTTCCTCCTTTCGTATTTTAACAAGAATTTAACGGAGAGTCGAACATTTATCAAAGCCAACGTAATAAAAGCTTTTGCGGGAATAAATAATTCAAAAAACTCTCCATCGCTCGGCCTTAAAGCGCTTAATTCACCATACGAGCATTGCAACAACAAGCAGCTCTTCCATAAAACATCGCCCATATAAATCCGTCTTTTTAAACCCTTTGAGCGCGCTCGTCACGGAGCTCTTTCGGGCATTATATCATTCGATCATAAATAAATCCCGGCTACTTTGCCACGCTCCAAAAAAAGAACGGAGTGCACGACCAAGTTTCCATTTTTGCATTCCGCTCTCAGAGCAAGGATCATAGATTATGAACACGTAGCAAGTCTGAAGCAAGTCGGACGGTGCTTTGCGCGAAGTGCGCGTAAACATTCTCTTTCAAGGCAGCGAGGGAGGCAAAAATAGGAGCATCGCAGATGGAAGGAACAAAGCTTTCCGAGACGCCGTCCGAGATTCACTACATGATTAAATCCCTCCCCACCAATCCTATTCCGCGATTCACGATCGCCCATCAACCGTTAGCCCAGGAGCACGCACATTAATTAAGCTAATACGTCTCCCCAACCTTTCCTCCGCCGATGCATTGCTTCCCTCCTCCTCCCGCCTTTTAAAAGAATCGCCCATTGTCAGCCGCCCATTATGAATCTCGACCCCTCATTCGTTGCCCTCCCGCGCCCATTAGCTTTGTCTGACGATCGCCAAGTTTCTTTCTCCTTTACGAGTCGTTGCGATGAAAAACGCTCGCTCGCGCCTCCGCCCCCGCTTCCATTCTTTTCTACGTCTCCCATCGAACGAGAGGGAATAAAAGGTTCAAGTCTTCTTCCTAAAATTGGTGGCGATTTTTTTCCTCCCGTTCCTTCTTTATTTCCTCATCACGAGGATCTTCTCGCGGACTGGAGGGAAAGAAGCCAACTGTGCTCCTCACGCTTCAATCCCGCTTTTCTCCACCAAGTTTTCGGATCTTACCGGGATGCCGATTTTTAATCTTTTCCCTTCTCCATCTCTTCCCCAATTTTTTAAAGGGTAACCTTATTAGATAATGCAGTTTTGGTTAATGTATTTTAGGATAATTTTGCCGATATAATTGTTGTGTTATTAGATACAACGAATGTATCAAAGGCTTTCACTTGAGCATAAATGGGGAGAAATACTCTTCCAACATGTGATCTACCGAGTATTCTATAATCTACCGCCGTGATTTTATCATGAGATGGGTTGGATTGGGTTGATGAAAGAGTCTTGGAAGGGTTATATAGGTTAAATAGTTATAAAAATAGTGTTCATTTAATATTTATCATAAAATTTTATTAAGGGCTGCAGATTTTGCTTTAAAATTCAGGAAAGCATTTTATACCTAACCCAAGATTGAAAAGTGTATTTAATATTAAACTGAAAAGAGTGCGGTAGATTGCATAAAAGTGGTAGTATTTGAATTAAGATAATGCTTTCATTAGAGTCTATTTTAGAATTTTGGTACAGTTCTTTACAGATTAAAAACCACTAGATTCATTTAATTTTAGGTTAACCAAATTAATCTGCGGTTGCTTTGTGTGGCACTTCTTAATTAGGTTTTGTTTGAAGTTAAGTAAGCGCTCCTAGAATCGGCTTTTTATTTTTCAAACGAAAATGGGTAAGGGTGACTTTGCGCAAGATGGTGCGCACCCAGGAAAAATCCCAAGGAAGAATGGACTTGAAAAAAGTCTGACGGGACCGGGAATCGAACCCGGGTCTCCCAATTGCCGGTCGGGTGCTCTGTCCGTTGAGTTATCCCGGCAGAACATTTTTCCAAGCCATTCGGGATACTTTGTGGGCAAGGACGTTGCGAGTTTCTGTCCGTTGAGCTATCCCGGCAGAACATTTCTCCAAGCCATTCGGGATACTTTGTGGGCAAGGACGTTGCGAGTTCGTCCGCATAGCGGCATCGTTCGAGGTCTAGCTTCAAGTCCATTCTTCCTTGGGATTTTTCCTGGGTGCGCACCATCTTGCACAAAGTCACCCTTACCCATTTTCGTTTGTTTACAACCAGAAGGGGTTTTCCTTTCCATCACTTGGTGTGGTCGATACTTCAATGAAGCTAGACCGCGAACGATGCCGCTATGCGGACGAACTCGCAACGTCCTTGCCCACGAAGTATCCCGAATGGCTTGGAGAAACGTTCTGCCGGGATAGCTCAACGGACAGAGCACCGTACCGGCAATTGGGAGACCCGGGTTCGATTCCCGGTCCAGTCAGACTTTTTTCAAGTCCATTCTTCCTTGGGATTTCTATTTTTCGTTTCGTCTGTCCTACGTAGACTTTTTCTCAGTCTTACCAAGATATTTCGGAGATGCCAGATTTGTGTATTGAAGAGTTGATATCTTAGGGATTTTGGAGGAGGTTGGAAACTTCTTTTACTGATGAGGAATACTATAGTTAAGTCAATTTTAGAGCAAATGTGTTTAAGGTTATTGCTCGATTCTGCTTCAGAGGGTACTCTTATGAAATATCTACGACGTTATAGGTAAACATTATATGTTACAAACAACTAATCTACCAGCTTACCACATTCACGCATTTTGTGTCCAAGTAGATGTTAAAAGGTCAAATGGGAAGCAAAAGACAATTAGACGCCAAGAAAAATAGAACAATCAAATTGACAAATTAGCTCCAAGTATCGGTATCAAACACACTTTAGATGATAACGAAATCCATTAGACAAATAATCGTACCTTTAAGAGAATAGCAAGGCAGATTATATAAGCATAACATATAATGAGTACTGAATGTACACACTCGACTGAAATAAAGAATTATCAAACTAAATTATTAATTAAACAAGCTTATTAGATACAGTCTTAGCGTCGTAGCGCCGGTTCGATATGACGCTACCACCTCAAGATTCGTTATCAGAATGCTCAAAAACAAAGAGTGAATTTGGGGTAGCCGGGAAATACAAAGGGAACCAATGAGTCTTACTGTAATATAGCAAATTAATTGCGCTGAGAAGTAGAGTGACAATATTCATCCACTAATTGCAACAAAAGAAATTCTTCACAGCAAAGGCTTGCTCAGGCTGGCTAGCTTTGGTGTGCGACTTGATTATGGGCGACTATGTTTGTTGAAAGTGTAATTTCAAATTGCTATTCTATTGGTTTGAGGTTATGGTTGCTAGAAACAAAGGAAAATGGGGGGTGGTAAACAGCTACATATAGTTTTTGTTTTGATTAGAAATTGGATTTTTGCCCCACGCGCTTATATTATAATATTCTATGTGAGAGAGTACTCTATGAATGTAGTCAAAGAGAAAACTCATCGATCGACTCATCTCTTTTAACTTGTAAATTTACTGGCTTCCAGATAGCCAAGTGGACTGTGCATTTGGTGGAATTAGTCCTGGGTTCACTTTCCGGTGGGGGATCACATGAGCGAAACGACCTTAGCTGTCGAAATACTTTTAACTATACTACTACTACTAATATACTTCTAACGTTAGCTGAGCATCAGAATTCTTCTATTCCAAAGAAATATACAACACTTGAATAGCTTTCTTTTTCTCTGTGTTCCTCCATCTGTCTCCTCCTCAGAACCTGAGCGAACTTTTGTTTGCTACTTTCATGGAAACTCCGATAAGTGTACGTTCACGGTGCGTGCGAACAACTCCGTTCATTTGTCAGATTTTTGGCTGTTCCTCGCGATGACGCGAGTGGAAGATTTAATGAAATAATGGCTTTGCTGAACTTAAACGGCGTTCTTTTAGCCTTAAATGGGAAAACGAGCTGACAGTTGGTCACAGCGGTTAAGCCCGGGAGATTGTTTTTTATTCCCATTAGGATCTAGAGTTTGTCTCGTATCCTCTGCTCAATTTATTAGATTTCCGCGCCAATAGAACAACAGGCGGAAACGAATCCGTATATCACGTTTAGCTTTAAACATGTTTTGCGTTATCCCGTTCTTTCGCCGCAACAGTATTGTTACGGTACATACCGTAAGACAAGAAAAATTAATAGGTGATAGCTCGCGTACGCAATTAACCTACATCTGAAAAAGACCTATTAAAAGATATTTTTCACAATTACTTAACATGACGTTTTATTGGTTCACGAAAACGTAATAAAACAATATTACTAACCTGTCTTCATAGACGGAGAGATTGAGAATAACCAGTCTTTTCCTGTTATTTATAATTAATCAAAAGCTAAAGCACATTGGCACCTTTTTTATGTATAGAAATAATATATGAAAGTAAAGAAATTGAGCAACTGCTGATATATTAATGTCAACCCTCTAAATATTGAAAACTCCTTCCGATAAGCTGAATTTTTCTATGTTAGAAATACTCTTCCAACATGTGATCTACCGAGTATTCTATAATCTACCGCCGTGATTTTATCATGAGATGGGTTGGATTGGGTTGATGAAAGAGTCTTGGAAGGGTTATATAGGTTAAATAGTTATAAAAATAGTGTTCATTTAATATTTATCATAAAATTTTATTAAGGGCTGCAGATTTTGCTTTAAAATTCAGGAAAGCATTTTATACCTAACCCAAGATTGAAAAGTGTATTTAATATTAAACTGAAAAGAGTGCGGTAGATTGCATAAAAGTGGTAGTATTTGAATTAAGATAATGCTTTCATTAGAGTCTATTTTAGAATTTTGGTACAGTTCTTTACAGATTAAAAACCACTAGATTCATTTAATTTTAGGTTAACCAAATTAATCTGCGGTTGCTTTGTGTGGCACTTCTTAATTAGGTTTTGTTTGAAGTTAAGTAAGCGCTCCTAGAATCGGCTTTTTATTTTTCAAACGAAAATGGGTAAGGGTGACTTTGCGCAAGATGGTGCGCACCCAGGAAAAATCCCAAGGAAGAATGGACTTGAAAAAAGTCTGACGGGACCGGGAATCGAACCCGGGTCTCCCAATTGCCGGTCGGGTGCTCTGTCCGTTGAGCTATCCNCCTTTTAAGGACAACGAGAATAATCCACTCCCAAACGGCATGAAGAAATATTCTGGCCAGTTAGCTCAATGGACAGAGAAACCAACCGGAAATCGGGAGACCCGGGTTCGAGTCCTGGTTCCGTCAGACTTCTTTCGCCTCCGTTTCTCCTTGGGTTTATGCATTTATAGTATTAGAGATACAACAAGTTTAAGGAGAAGATTATTACTTTTAAGAGTTCCAATAGTAGAACCAAGTTGAGAAGGCAGAGGACGACTGAACGAATATATATAAAAACTCTTTTCAGATATATAAATCTTTGATTAATTACTTCGAAATGGCCGAATTCAGCGACAGCTTCTCTGCATGATTTCCCAAAGTAATAACTCATTCTACTTAAGCATTCATGACATATTGAATGAATGAACGATCCTTTAATTACAGGTTAGACCCGAGTAAGACCTTTAATATAACCTCAACCGTCTTCAAATGTTCTATTCTTTAACTTAAGGATTTATATTAGCAAAAAAGAATTTGCTTTGAGAAATAAGATCCTTGCAACCAAATTTTGAAAATTTTAGACAAGCATCTGCTGCTAAAACAATAACTCAGCTATTAAAACCCCCATAAACAAATGGAAGGAAAAGATATGGTAATAAAAATTCAATAAATAGGATGTACAACAAAACAGGAATTAGACATAAGAGGATATTAATTCATCCCAATCTCTCACTTATATTATTATTAAAGCATCATAGACTAAAACAGACAAAATTTCTCGATGAAACACAATATATATAATCTGAGCTGTAAATGCAGCTAACAGAAGCATCACATTTCTGTTAAGCTTTAATAAACGATCTCGGTAAGGAACTGTTGACGCACTTAAAGGGCACGAAGATCGACTGAATAGGGCGGCACGGAAGAGAATGTCGGGAAGAGCAAACCCGCGACTTGCTCCATCTTTTGTTTTCTCTCTCATCACGCCCTAATTTGTCAAATCTTTTTTGCTCGCGGAGGAGTACTTTTTTATGGCTGATGAACTTCCTCCGCTTAGATGAGCTTTAGAGCTACGCATGTGAGCGTATATATGTATTTGCGTGCATGAATTCTCCACAAGAAAAGGTCAAAGGGGAAAGAGGGGCGAAATGGAGTAAAAAAGCTGTAGGTCTCAAGATCTGCCAACGTTGTTATTTTTCGCTGGAAAAGGGGTCAAGAAAGTTGGCGGCGACGCGTTACTGGCGAAAAATTGAAGAGGATATACAACCGAGGGCGGACTTTTTCGGTAGCATCCGAAGAAACATCGCGAAAGGAATAAGAGCTCGAATTTTTTTTAAATGAGAAGATGAGCAAAATGAATTTGTGATGGGCTGATTTTGAATGAGGCTGAATAAACAAGCCGAAAGAACTAATGAGTTTGGAGAAAAGATAAAGTCCTCGTATGTAAGCTGTGCATGGAGGTACCTTAGGCCATGAAATGTAATTTCTATTAATACTTCTGGAAGAAGAATAGGAAAGGTATTATAAGATGGATGTGTTCGTAATTTATATATTCGTTGCTTGGAATGTTTCATCACTGCATCAAATATATTTCATCACTGTCTCAGAGTATTTACCGAAGGTGTAGAGATTATTGGCTACTTACTACCATATATAAAATAAAATTAAGCAAAATAGTTTGTTAGAGAAAGATTAAAAACTAATTTAAGGAGACAAATTTGGATGACATAATTTAATGATATATTCCATCTTCTAAATTTTTAGATGAGGAGTATTATGTCATTGTTCTCTTGAATCCCTCAAGTATTTGGTGAGTATCTAAGCATCTAATTTCGATTTGGAGCTGCTGATTAGTAATTATTACGAAACTCGGTGTATTTATTACTTATATAAGTGCACAGATTATACATTAAGAATTTACAATGTCCAAAATGTTCACAAGATTAAGGATGGAGTCTCATAACCGATATTTGAAAGTTTATAAATTAGAAAAATTTGGAAATTTGGAATGGAATCTGAAGACAATACTAGAGAATTTCTGAGATGTTTTCGCCAACTTGAAAACGTGTACTCAAATTTAATTCTCAAATCCTTTGAACCATAATGACATCTCTTAAAAATCTTACCATGTAATTTCATTGAGCAACTTAAATGAACGATACCTAACCAAGATAGCTATGAGAACGTGAAATGATGTAGAAGTTTTCTTGGATCATTCTTCAGATATCTTGATAAGATATTTTACCGAGATTTTCAGGTTATGTGTTTTCTGTGGATGAGATACAATTCCATGTGACTCCAATATTAGATTTTTATTCAGAAGAGTTTAGCTCGACGATTAAATTTCTAATAATTACCATACCGAAAACGTAGTTATATTTCATCTGTTTAGTGACAACATATCATATACACTAGCGATAAGTTCAGGCTTAACTTTGTGGTATTCTGAAATGAATCTCTGTATATCATATACACCTTCTATGTATCGATTCCACGATATTTCGGGGGTGTAAATGGTGGAAAATTTAAGAAGATAACTTACAAGTAAAAACTATTAGAATATATAAAAATGTGAATATACTGCGGCCATCGAATTAATTGGGAGGAGAAGAAAATGAGCTTTTTAAAATAATGTTGGAAGGTCAAAGGCCACTTTAGTTGTTAAATACAAATTAATCTGGTCAGTAATAGGATAAGATTGAGGTACATATTCCTTCTCTTTCATTTAGCAGTTCGTCATTGTTATTAAATTACAATAAAAAGCTGATGTGAGAAGATAAAAAAGAAAATATGAATATGAACCATTGTTTGAGTTGTGTTACAGGCTGAAATGTGATTCGCTTATTATTCGGGACAAAGTCGTAGCAGAATTGGCCGTTGCCCCTACTACACTCCAAAAGACAGCTTCAGGCTATTTATGCAGATGAATTACTACAACTTACATTTGAGAAATTACAACATAAGTATAGCATATGGAACAGTATTTAAAGTAGGGAAACGCCGACAATGATCGCGAGGGGCGAAAACCTGTGCTAATCTACGCAGTCAAAGCTTGCGAATGTAATAGCATGAATTCTTGAGCATCGCATGGAAACAAAATATAATAGAATATAATATACACATTCACATATTATATGAGATAATGTTATTAGCTCATATGGACTCTTACAAACCCTTGTAAATTAATGGCACAAAATCCATGGACAAAACAGAATGTAAATCTTTTAAAGTCGCTTGGCTATTACGTTAACCCATATATATTTATAATATAATACATAAAACGTACTTGAATATAAAAAATATAATTAAATTACAAAAAGAAATATCGCAGTGTATAATAATCAGCGTGAGGTGGAAAAATACGGAGAGACTGGCGATAGAAACATGTGGAATACTGGAGGGAGGAGGAAAGCAGTGAGAAACATCAACATCCTCCGCATCGTTCCTTCTGAGGCATGTTCTCAATCTTTCGCTCTAGTTGCTCCTCTCCTCTCATCGTCCTCCACACCCAAGCCCCCGGACTGCGTATTTCACAATCCATCACTTACTTTCCAAGATCTACTAGCCGCCATATCCTCCCGCACCAATATCACATACACCTATCCCTTTCCTTCAGCCTCAGCCTCTTTCTCTCTTCTGTAATCCATCGCCTTGCCCCAACAAAAGCAATCCTACTTTATCTCTCGGCTCTTTCTACACGAAATTCTCCATCCCAGAAGGAAGCAACTTTTTTCCGTCCTCTATTTGTCTTCCATCCTTCTCATCTACTTGTTTTTATATTTCTCGCGCGAGAATGAATCCGTACGAATGTCTGTCTCCTCTAAATCCACTCTGCCACGTCCCTTTCTCTCGTAAGGAGCAATTTGGGGAGACTCAGAGCAGGAAATACAACCTCAAAGGACTTACACGTTCATTTCTATTCATGAGGATAAACCAGAGAAACTAATGCCCGTTAACCTAACTCTGGTTAAGATTAATGAAGAGAATTTTAGCAAGATGGTCGGGGTATTTTTGATACTAAAAACTGAAAATATTGGGTATTCATCTTAAGTTCTTGAAAACTAGTTCAGAAAAATAACGTGGTTCCCATATGCACATAAGTTGGGAAAAAGGGGCTTGAATAAAATGCATACAGTTGTCTTAGAAATCATACAGAAATCATTAGTATAGCTTATATTGCGGAATGAATTTTCAAGCTTTAATATTTAATCATTTTTCCATTTTCTGTTCGAAATTCTTTTCATTTTCTTTTATATTATTTAGAAAAATTCGAGTTATCGAGCTGATGGTGGCAGGTCCTTCGTAAATTTACTATTTACATAGTATTTTACTATTGAGATTCTCGCGTATTTCTAAATGTACTTTCATCTTGGATGGCATTGATAATCTAATATTCAGCTCTACCTCATGAATGCTTTACTTAAATGTTTTAGCAAAGTAGCTGACAAAATTGAGTTCTGCTTTACTTCGCATTATACCTCAAACGTTAACAATTAATGCTGCCAAATTATGCTATCACTATTATACTTCATTTCAGGCATAATTAACTTTCAAATCATTGTTTGTAACTGGTGCTTCATATATATTATTTATTGAGAATATTGAGTTAAGAATACCGAGTTTAAATTTGCAGCCCACAAACGAATGATTTTAATTTGACAAATTTTCAGAAAATCATTCGTTTTCCTCGTGCCCATATTTTGTAGAACTTTACGTAGTGCTTTATTTGCTAGATGAATAAGCTAGACGCAGGATATGACCCTTGGTAGTCTAGAATTTAAATTCAAAATGTTTAAATCGAGCTTTCGAGTTTAGTTTATTTTTGTGCATGATTTCCAAAACCATAAGATCTATACTTCATTTTACTTTAGTGACCGAATGATCGAGCCATGCATCTTTATCTCTCCCTGCAACTTCAGGCGCCACTTCTGAACAGCGATTCCATCCGTAGTCATGGATAATCTCGCGTACCATGTCATTGATTGTCCGATGAACGTGTTTCAGCGAAGAGGTAGCGCGGTATCTCGAATTTCGGAACGTGTACTTCCGCCTTGTTCATTGGTCAATACAACGCATACAAGTAATGAGGGTCACGACAATGCAGGCGCTAATCAATTCAGGGTGCCTTCACTGCAGGAGCCCCACTCAAGCCTGAGACTAAAACATAAATTGGAACTTGTCCCTCACGCAAACATATGGTAAAATTATGTAATTCGGAAGGCATGAGTTAACTTGAAACAGAACTTTAAAGAATAGATAATGATTGAATGGAGGGAAGACAAAAGACAAATGAAGGAAAGACGAGTGCAACCACTAAGGTGAAACACCAAGTTGAAAGTTAAGAACTTATTGTAGTACCAATATAAAAATATTCATGGGTTAACCGTGTAAAGGATGATGGTAAATTTAGTGAAACTTCACTGAATATAGCATTATCTCAACTTGATTGTGCTCCTATTAACCCATCCCAATCAGAGCAGCCATCCCGGTTACAATCCAGGCTGATCAAACGAGTTTTTCTCCAAACTCTCACAAGTGAAAGACCGGATTATCTGCTTCGGTTAATCACCAATGATTTATTTTACAATGGCGAATAGAACATAGTAGAGAATATTACGCGGATATTAAAAACGAATCTCAGAAGTAAAAATCTAAGCTTTGCTATTTAAAGGTACATCGGCTAAAATCTATTTATCATACTCGAAGTCAAATGTAGGGGGAAGCAGCCCTAAAATTTGATTGAAATACAAATTTGAATGTAAGCGCTAATATTAAGAATAGCACCAAAATTATTTCAGTTACTTTTGAGTGATTTCATGTTAGCTCTTAATATTTTTGTGTCTAATTTGTAACCAACTTTTATATTTACTTTATTATGACATATCACCAATCCAATGCATATATTGTCTGTGCTTATAAGAGGAAATCAATCAAATTATTATAAGCTTGTAATTCATGTAGATAGAAATTGGTCAGCGAAGATACGATCCAGTTTTGGTCGTAATTTCAGGCCTAAAGAGGACATTTTCTCTTTTTGCGTTTCTGAATTTAATCTTTGAAATATCTTATTTAGTATATATTTTAATGTTTTTTCTATCTTGTAGGCATACACTCTAAGAGCTACTATTGTGATTCAAAACTTTAAAAGGTTTTTCTCCTAACAAGAAAAATACTTTCTTAGTTAACCGGTTGATTGATTAATTGTATAGATAATCGATTACTTGCCAATAACGACCAAAATCCGTTTATTGCCATAATTCCACTGCCATCTTCTTTAAAAACCCATTGTAATTTCTTCTTACTCTGATAAAACGTTTCTAAAGTAACTTTTTCTTATTCCTGAAGTTCCGCCCATCTTCTTATCCAAAGTCCTTCTTATCCTTCTTCCACAGGATGAACCAAGTTGTAATTCCGTTTGTCTCTTTTCATTTTCCTCTAATCCACTTTGCTTGTTTGTTTCTCGTGCAAATATAACACTTGGTCCATCTGCGTTTCCCATCCCTCTGCTTCCGAATCCATCCCCCACACTTCGGTAAACTGCTTTCCCGCTTCAATTCTTTTTAAAGCTGAATCTCATCTATCACCGAAGGGGCCGTCGCATTGTTGCTGTTTCTTCAGCTTGCATCTCTTTCTTTCACTCTTACCGTGAATGTCACTCACCAGATAGCTTTCGACATCGTGATTCGATCTTTCGGGAAGGTATTGTTGGGATTCACTGATAAGGAGTGGGCTTGAAAGGCTCGCTCGGGACGTGGACGATAGGAGATTAAATTCGACGGGAAGTTGGTAAAAATATTTACTCCGGGAAAAGGAGAGGTTTTGATGGAAAGGGTGAAACTTGGGACGAAAATTTGTATTTCGCTTGGACAATAGATATTGCGAGGGTCTGAGATGCTCTTCGTTGTTCTACATACTACGCCGAGTTGATGCCTTACTCTGCGTTTCGGCCTGCCTCGCTCTCGTAATGCTTCCGTACATTCTCCCACTTACATTTTCTTCCACGTCCATCCATCTTCCTACGGTCCTTTCTTTTGTGTTCGCGACCGTACTAGTTACTTCCTCGCAGCCAGTGTGAGCCGCTTGGCTAATCTCCGCCGAAACGGGGTCAGGCGACTGAATATTCCCTTGTAATCTTTGGATGACCTTACGGCGGATTCAAACATGCTGAAAAAGCCCGCCGATTTTTCGTCATTTGTCCTCGAGTGCTTTATTAAGTATTTTTTTCGGAAATTACCTTCACAAGGACCAGAGGACGTAGCTTTAACCTTGACTGCATTTGGACTACTTTTTTGCGTCGCACAAAAGAGCGTCATCAAGAGGGACCAAATTAATACCCTTTATGGTATTAAAACAGGGTGCTTTGTATCGCTCGTGTCCTCTCAGTAAAAAATCTTTTTCATCAGCTAAGTTATGAATGCATAAGGCAAACAAAGTGAACATTACAAAGAGCCTTAAAAGTCCATCTAATTTACAGAAAAAGTAACGAAGAAATTTCTGCTGATAAATATTCGGCGAAAAATTCTCGAGTCAAAAACTTATTTCACTTGAAAATATGTAACATGCAGCAAAAGAGAATGATTGTTATCGGCCTCATAGAGGCACCGAGAACATTAAACGATGGAAAGGGGAACCCCCCTTTTAAGGACAACGAGAATTATCCACTCCCAAACGGCATGAAGAAATATTCTGGCCAGTTAGCTCAATGGACAGAGAAAACAACCGGAAATCGGGAGACCCGGGTTCNTTAATAATTATAAATAGCAGGAGTTTTAAAGATACGATTCTCTATAAAGAACTTTTAAGATGTGCATTTAAAAGCAGAGACCTACATGTTTCTTAAGCCCAGCATGAAAGGTAAACCCGAGAGATATACTTTACTACAGGCATATGAAAAATTAATATACGCTTACACCAGTTATGAGAAAACATAACTATCAAAGCATTTACATTGAACGACATGGTTATGGTAAGCGAACATAACATTAGTAATTAACCAATAATACTATCAACTAACTACATTTTGGAACTAAGGAGCATTATATGTAATTTCCTTTACTTTTACAGTAGAATGAACTTATCTTTAAGCACCTTAACGAGACCAATCTTAATAAGGGGTCCTCTTTAAGGTCATAAGACCTTGAAAAGGACCTTCAGGTTTTGGCTCCCTTGTCATCTTCTGTTACTATGCTATTTGAACACAACATATATTTAAATTAAATAACGTCTATATTTACGTATGCTACTCAATCGCTTAGTCATGGAAGTTTTAGCCACCACAAATATATACCTACTTTCCAACCATTTACCGTAATTTATATCCAGCTTTTACTCATATTCCAACTTTATATGGTCATATTCTAACTTTTTATTAAAACTCTCCTCCTGAAAGGCAAGTGATTTTTTTTCAACCTCTCCAATGAAATTAAAGTAACAAGTAAACTCTGTCAACAAGTTATAGCAATTCGTCAAATCATAAATATAAACATATTATTTGACAAAAAGCATGAGTAAAGGGACTCACCTTAAATAAACCGAATACTGATGGAGAAACGACCAGATGATAAAATTATTTATCTTCATCGAAATCCATAGCTCTACCCTAGAATATGGTTGTCTCTTGAATGGAAAAGAGATCTGAACAACGGTGACCAAACTTCACAAAACCAACAATGTCTGTCGACAGACTGACAAGTGGACAATGACGAACTCCTCTGCACCGTAACAGATAGCATCTGAACTGCCTCACCCTGTCTAATATGTATTTCAGTATCAAGGATACCATCTTCAGAGACGACCTTATGTCGTCTGAAGTGTGACTATGTTGATCCGGTATTTATATGTACCTTCGTGGTGACGTCATGTTTTTGCGTGGTGGTTGGGGTGTGAAAGTAATTGGAAAAGGGGGGAATGCGGGATGGGTCCGAAATCATTGTTCATAAATTGTTGTTTATGTCTTTAAATGAGCACACTCTCATATGCGTCTAATTGTGATATATTTCTGATGGGCTGCAACAGTTTTAATTGATGTGTAAAGTAGTCACAATAATTTTTGAAAATATTTTTGAGAGGTTTTTCGTGATTTTCGGTGCAAATGGAATGGTGAAAATTTAACAAGTAACACAACACTCATAACAAAAAACAAAGACGAAAAAACAGAATTTATCACCATTCCATTTGCACCGAAAAAATTGAAAAACGTCTCAAAAATAATCAAAAATTGTTGTCTCTTACCTTATTTGCGCGTCTATGATCTTAATTAGGATGATATGGATAAGAATTCATATTAGACTCAGACTAATTTTCTTAGAATAAATACTTGTGACTTAGTAAGTCCTGAGAATTGCCTTTCAAACAGCTCTTGGGCGTTGTCTTATATAAGAAATAATAACGTCAATAACGCCAGTAAAAATTGGTTGATAATAAATACTCATATCAGAGAAAATATTAAGGAATACATTTTCAAGGTCGTTCCCGAGTAAAAGCGAATAAAATAGAATCTAGAACAATAAATATGATCGCTCGAGAAAATAGAGAATGCATGGAAATGATTCAGTTATAACTGCACGTAAACCAGGTGATGGAAAGATGTGCTAAACGAATCCAGCAAATTCTAGTGTAATAAGAATGCGAAGCTGTAAATTCCCCGAAGAACTCGAAATGGACTCCCTTGAAAATCAATACGCTGAACCAATAATTATTACGTTAATTTACATAATTAGCAGGTCCTATGATTCGCGACATTATTACTCGTATTAAACCTACCTTCCATGTCATTGCTTCTTTATCAAACATGTGTTGTTCCTGACTTCATATTCTGCTTCTTTAGAAAATTGGAATTACCGGAGAACGGTTTATGTGACTTCGCACTAAGAGGCGTGCACGTAGGAAAAATTCCAAGGAGAAACGTCATTGCCTGCAAAGCCTCCCAGAAGGGTACGTGAGAATTTTCCGGATTCATAGCTTGATTGGACAAGGAATCCTGGAAAGTGGAAGATTTCAGGTTCGAGTCCTTGTCCTGTGAGACATTTTACATGTCCGTTTACTCTTGGAATGTTTTTGGATGGATTGGTTTTATTGCCAGGATTAGAACAGAGTATTTAGCTACAATAACATAATTGAATTTTATAACAGTGAAGGCTAGAAAATTATGGTAGGAATTCATTTCTACCAAATTTCAATATTTAGCGAGAAAATCCGTTCATTTGTGATGCTCTGTTAATATGGATATTAATAACTCTGTTTTAAAGTAGCAATGAATTTATAATACTTCCATTTATTATTCACTTAAACTGCAGTCTCTAAATATTAAAAAAAGTTGAGTAATAGAGTGGAATTTGCAAAATTGGACTCTGGGTTAATCAATGTTAATGAATTTAATCCGTTCTAATAGTTTCTGCAATATATTTTATAAATTTAATCCGTTTCGATGGTTCCCTTAATATAGCTTAAATTTCTGTAAAATATTGAAGGATTTTGACATTTGAATAACTTTTCCCCCAAATTATTCGAAAAGTAAATTATTACCTCGACCGTGAATGAAACTGAATTCTAGGAATTCCTCTTGTATATCGTCTACCTTAATCTAAACTTTAAATTCCAGAGAACCAGTTTAATTATATTTCAATCATACCTACAATAACGGCTGGGTAAATCAATCCAAATCCTCGCTTAATATCATCATAAAAATAATTCAAATTAATCCTGCGAGCTCGAACAAAACTCCGGCGAGTCCCGACCAATATTTGACTGGAACATTTCGGTGAATTCTAATTCCGCCAATATTAAATATTAATTTCAACTCCATCAATAACGCCTGATGACGGCAGGTGGCTTTCTTTTTACACGTAAAAACCATCGCAATCGGCAGCAAAAAAAACTCAAATAAAAAACGCAAACATTCGACCCGCCTTTCCCGAATTCCAGCGCCGCACAGCACTTCTACAGAGACATCGCACCGGAATGAATGGAGTTATATATCCGATTTTTATTCCTGGGCGCCATTACTCAATCGGAAAAATTAACTCCCGAGCCACGCAATTCATCAAACCATCTCTCGCAAAACGCCAACACTGTCAGCCTCCCTTTTCCTTTCCTTTTCGAAAAAAAACAACGCCTCTGAAACAACATACCCAAATTCGCTCCTCTTGCCTTTCAACCCCGTGGAATCGATCCTGCACCCTTTCGCCACCCCTTTTATCCCCTGCCAAATCCCCTTTTCTTTCCGCCTTCCTTCCGCGCGCCCTCTCACGTATCCATCTATAGCCATCCGTTTTCCGGAACATCGGTCTCCCATCTGCCTCTCTACGAGATCCATTACCGGGGGACACGGGCTCCTCGCGCGCCGAAAGCCGGAATTCCCGCGAGAAGTCTCTCCGCGCCGGAACGCGTTGACGGCTGCGTGCAGCCTCTTCTCTCCCTCCGTGACGCCTTTCTCTCCCCATCGCTCTTTGTCCCTTCGCCGCTGATTCCCTCCACGGGCACAGGCGAGGGAGAAACTGGTCCAGATAGCCGCTCCGGGACGATCCGGTTTCACCCACCTTCCTCTTCCTTATCCCTCCACCCATCCGACGCAACTCTCGCTGCCTTAGTATCTCGCTTCACCCCACATCCCTATTTCGTCACGTATCTCCTCAATTCTATCCATCTCCATTAACTGATATCTCAATTCTTGCCGGTGTCAGTTCCATGAGGTTAGCGTGCAGGTTTGTGCATGGTTGTATAAATGTGTTGATAAAGGGTTTGTGACGGTCTCAATAAACTGAAATCTGTCCGATAAAGACAATTATCGTTATTATTATAATTATTAATTTTAGATGCCTTGCTCCCTTCTTAGTTTCTATTCTCTGGATTTGGGCCAGGAATTTTCGTTGTAGGTAAGGTTTTTTATAGTGCTTTTAGAAACTTTTCAACATTTTACTGATGCGGTATCGTCGTTTGATCATTTCATAATCAGATCCAAGCAAATCGTTCGTTGTGACGCCCATGCATCTTGGAACAAGATTATAAGAGACTGTGGGACAGAGGCTTTTGCAGAGAAATTTGCAAGATGTATGGATTATTCAATATGGAATAGCTATAGAATATCTGAACCAACAAATTAAAAATCAGGGTATTACTATTAATTACTGTTATTTACACGCTTATTACTATTAACTATTTCATTGTATAAATAATAATCGAGTAAGGCTCAATCATTCCATAGTAACTCCTCTGAGGTAAAATATGAAAAATTTTAAAGTGACTCCATAGAAGTTCAGTATCAAATTTCAAATGCAATAAAAAAACGCGTAATTGTTCGTCATCTCATGTCCAAGTTAAACTATTTATCAACCTCAAGTTAGTGTTATACATATTAGAGTATTTATCAGGTGAAGCATTCATTACTTCAGAATCTACGCTTTATCAGCTCTTTCAGAATAGAATTCCTCTTATCTGAAGACGGATATTGATTCTTACTCTTCCCAAATAAAATCCCACGCATTGGAACGTTATGTCATTTGATCTTACATTTGTTCGAGGAATACTCGCGATATTTGATTGCTCTCTGTTTGGTATTCCAAGATGAATGAAGTTTTCGTTATAGACTAATGGTTCTAAACAAAATTCATCTGGTTATACTGTTTTTATTTATTTAATAGTTATATGTTTTAATTTGGTCGGTGGGCCAGGTAGCAACGTTTAAGGGGTACATAAGAAAAATAATAATGAGACCTGTCCGCCATTCGCCCAAAGTCGGGAGGAAAACCCCTCCAAAAACCTCCCGTGGACAGTTCATTTATATATATTTATGATGGTCTAAGAGAATTTTACCGAGAATTTTAAATTTAGTACCGTCATATTGCTTAATATGATATGAGAGATATAATTCTTGACTAAAATATTTCGAAGTTAATGCAAATATATTTAATTATACTTCGGATATTGTAAATGGATCATAAAATGAACCTTATAAAGAATGAAGATTATAAAGCTCAAAAGGGGTCAATGAGAAAGACATGGTCTGGAAATTTTATTTTACTCAACGTAGATATTTTAAAGATAAAGGTTAAAAATGTCAATCTAATGATGGCATCGAAATGGCAAAGCGGACGCTTTCTGCGACTGCACTACGTACCTACCCTCAGCAAACAACTCATCACTTTACTCTCCTCCCTTCCTGTTTGCTAGGCAAATGTCAAAACTGATGCTCTCCATAAACTCGCTATCCTCTACTGGGTTACTGGTGTCTTTCCCGAAATGTCCCAGCTCCCTTTTCGCTCGCCGCCGACAAAGAAATGTCATAAACTTCCTGAAGCGTACAAGAAAATATTGTCCCGGTTTCTGGTAGAATAAGTACTTTATGGAGCTTCATACTTATACGAGGGCATGAACTTTATCCTTACACACTCGCTTCGTTTTACCGTGACCAGGATGATAGAAAACTATACTACAGATTTATGAAAGAAGATACTGAAAATATGCCCTAACGTATAATTTTATCCTAAGCACATATTTAAGAGTAGTTTGAGCAGAAAAAAATATAATTCTACGAGTTTTATCTGATGAAAAAATTAGATATAAATCTATAAAAGTTTGCCGAAAGTAAAAAACAAGTGGACGCTATTTTCCTTGACTTCAAGAAAGCTTTCGACAGGGTCCCCCACTACAAATTAATTTACAAACTAAAATTAGCAGGTATCAACAAGGAAATAATTGAATGGATAAAGAATTTTCTACACGAGAGAGAACAGCAAGTGGTACTTGATGGCGTTAGTTCGAAT
>KZ308556.1:4607261-4657667 GCA_000376725.2 Ladona fulva | reverse complement strand
ATTTAGGGAAAGTACATTTGCGGAAGATATAGTAGATATTATGAGACCCCCCTGCTACCTTGGACGATCCGACAATGAGCGCAAAATAAGAGAGATAGATGCTAGGACGAGTCGATTTAAGAATTCATTCTTTCCGCGAACTATACATGATAATAATAGGCTAAAAAAATAGTCCGAACGCCCGGTATTTTCACCCCCTGCCACACGCCGTAAGGCGGCTTGCAGGGTATTTATGTAGATGTAGATGTAGATTCCTTGCCACCAGTAGTCGAAACTCTGTTTTTTACCGCCCATTAGGGGGCAATTTAAATTTTCAGTGGAGAGTAACAATGTTTGAAAAATCATAATAATCGAGATTTGAATGCAATTGAAACGTACGACAACGGAAAATGATTCTCATAAGTTTTATTGTTGGATTAGTGATTTTAAAAAAGGAATGAATTATTCAGGAATTTTTATTTCTATGTTATATTGTACTTGAGTAACACATCAATTTACATATCCCTATTTAAGTAAATTATGTAAATGCATTGCAATAGTAAAAGTTCCTGTAAATCATGTTTTGCATGATTACTTTCGTATCCTCTGAATGTAGTTATCGGGGCATCGGTAAGTGGTAGGGATATAATACCGTACAAAGGTGAGTGGTAGAATAAAAAAGCCTTTAAAAACTGCCTTAATGATAAAACTCCAAGGTGTTTCCTGACGAAAGGTAGATAAACTAGCGTTTACAACAGAATTTTAATATAATTTTTAAACTTAAACTATTAGGACGTTAACTTTAAGGTATTTCGAATGCCGAATTTGATGAAAATGTACTTACTTTACTCCTTAAAATTACTCCCAACAATGAATATCCCCAAATAAACGAACTAAATTAGGTCAAAATATGTACTAAAGGAACGGTAGTTAATGAGCATCGTCAGATATGCGCACCTGCTCCCATTCGAATTCATTCGGTCATGTGTCATAACATCAAATGGGCATTTGTCTTTGCGCCATCTATTATCTTCAACTGAGGAAAAAAAGCCTCATATTTCCAACGATAGACTTGTGCGTGGCCTTTTATTGGTTCCTCCGCACACGCATGGATATCCTCAATTAGCCTTTTGTTTTCAGGTGTCCGTCTTTCTGACGTATCCCTGCCCTCCTCACCTCTTGAGAGAGAGGGAAAGGGAAGAACGTGCTCGAAACGAGAAACAAGTGAACTCCTTCATGCATAACTTGCGTCACTCCTGCACACGCCCCGAAGCGGTCCAGCTCTTTGCCTCACCCCTTCGCCACTTCTCATTACGACTGCCTCTTTAAATCCCTTTTTTCGCATCCTCCACATCTTTTGGATCTTTTTTAAAGGCCCTTCCTTCCTTTATTCCTCCATATTACCACTCATGCTCGAGTCCCTCTGCCTCTGACTTCCTCTTCCCTAGTTATCGCCCGTCTCTTTTAGCCTCTCTCTAAACCCTTTCTCTCCACTTTTCCAAGCTCTTTGTGTCCCCCTTTTAACTATAAACTGACGCATCACGCGAGCGAGTAACCAATTACAGTCCCCGAGCAATGCGGAGGTTGGGAAGGATTTTCATTTCCACGGCCCTTTCCTCGCACTGGGCCTCGTTCTGCCAATCTCACGGTCGCTTCCCATCCACGAATCACATCTCTCTACACGAAGGTGTACTACTTTAAGATGTGCCTTTTTATTACGAAGGCAGAGGAGTTTCAGAAGTAGGAAATGGGAGTATAAGGAGATAAAGCTACAATGGTGGATTCTGCGACCTCGTGTTTTGGTGCAAGCTCTAAATTCAATACCCAAATAGGTCTGGATTCTAAAATAGAAATATAATTTCCGCTGCATCTCATCCTCTAGGTAAATCCGTACGCAAATCTATAAAACAGACCATCCCTCACGATCCATCTCATCGATTATAACCGACTTTCGCTCACTTGACTTTAGCCAAAAAACAGAAACCCAGCATGTATTGTACCCGTAACACTGCCGAGATAGACTTCAGATGATTCGGAATGTCATCCATAAGACATGCATAAAAGTTCGTTTTTGTGGGTAGTTTTGTTATAAATTATTTGGAAACATTTCATGAGTCACTTCATTTTCCGTTTAATAGTAATTTACATATTCCATATACCACTTTAGCTAACAAAATTGAATCTGTAGATTTAACTGTAATTAATCTGTAGATTTCGTAGCAGTAATTCCAATAATTTTTCTTAACTCCTATACTTCCCCCCGATGAAAACCTTCACTGTTGGCTGTGAATACCTTCCACAAGTAGTAGTAATTTAAAAAGTGCTTCGACATCTATGGTCATTTAGCACCTAAGCTCTCACCTCGGAATAGAACTCGGAACCTCTAACGCGTTACCCACATGGCTATCTATACGCCTAGTATACTTTCCAGAAATAATGCCTCACAAAATAATGTCCAGCCGACGATATTTTAGCGATATTTTTTACTACAATAAATTTCATTAATATTTTTATGATTTTATGGCGTAATTTGAGATTCTTGGAGTCTTTCGCACTACAAAGAGAAGAATTGAATATACACCAGTCTCAAATACAAGGGGGAAAAACTAGAAAAAATCTTTTGTTAGGCAATAAATTTTGCTAACCTTTCGTACATCTGCATCGTGTTTTACCAGAATCTTTTAATGTAAGTACTCAACACTAATGCTTCAACAGCAATGCATTCATCTAATAATAATGAAAACAGCAAAAACATAATTTTCTTAAGGTAGTAGGTCTATTGTTTATTCATACACTCGAAAAACGTAAATCCTACCCGCGAGGTATTCATACCTTTCATCAATTTTAGAAATAAATTTAAAAGAACCAACGTTTAGCAAGCCTTTGCCCCATGCAGATTAACGTGAGAAAACAAGCTACCTGTAGGGTATTATATTTACAAAAAACATCCGGTTCAAAAGAAATGTTTTGTTCAACAAGTGCGCTGCTTTATTTCATCTCAAAATTAGAACTCTGATATAATTCTCCGTATATATGCAGCCAATTGCTTATTGCATAAAACATTCATTTATTAATATGATGAGAAAGCAAATATACCAAATGAATAAAGGGAAATCCAAAACGAATTTGCATGATATTAATTTACCATTTCACGTAAATGCAAATCATTAACTTTTGAAATTTACTTCTAATATTTATACAAGGCCATTTCCTGAAACTTTTCACGGCTTACCTTTAAGCCGGGCTGATCATTCGTAACCAAATAAGTGCATACGAGGTATGATTAAAAAAATACCCGGACTTTTTTAATTCTCCTGGCTGTATAATTCCAATTGTCAAAATGTTTTTCTGTGTATTGATACAAATACACATTAGGGATACATTTTAGGGACGTGTACCAATACACAAAAAAACATTTTGACAATGGGAATTATACAGCCAGCGGAATTAAAAATTCCGGGTATTTCTTTTATCACACCTCGTATGTACTTACTTGGTTACGAATGGTCAGCCCGGCTTAAAGGTAAACCATGAGAAGTATCAGGAAATGATCATATCTAAATATAAGAAGTAAATTTCAAAGTTAATGATTTGCATTTACGTGAAATGGTAAATAAAATTCCCCTTTTTTATCACACCTATATTTTCGAGGAAAAGAGCAACTTACAAAATGGGAAAAAAGTCTGTTGCCAATCAATCGAATAAGTTAAAATTTTCTTTATCTGATATTAGGAAAGCAATATCTGTTAGATTTTCAGAACGTAAAGACAAAAAACGATTGAGGAACAAATCAAGTCTTCATTGCTTATATCATCATTGTGAGTAACTAAACTTGAGCACGCGAAACGGAAGATATATTGGCAAAGCTTGCGTGAAACACACACGTCCCGTTTCAGTTTTAACCATTTAAGGTCTCGCCGGTTTAATGGAATTTTTAAGTTTAATCAACGCGAATTGACGGACGCAAAATTAATAAGTCTGCCTGGAAAGGAAGGCTGGAGCAGAACTTGACACGAAAACACTCGAAGTTTAGGACCGCCTGTTTTGTCGGGCGAATGCGAAAATTTATATTTTAATGGAGGAGTTTTCGTCTCTCTCTTTCTTCAGCATTGTTCTTTCTAACCAGCACTGTCATACTACTAAAATATTACAAAAGGGTCTTCTGCTGGTAATTGACTCTCAGAACTCTTCTCTTGACTCCCCTCAGCTTCCTTTTCTTCTCTCATTTTCCTTTCTTCATTTCCCATCAAAACAATCTTCTTTCTTTTCTTGCTCAAGTTTTTGATTTTCCCCTTTCCCTCTCTTCGTTAAAGAGGAGATGGCTTGTGTTTACGTATAAGTCTGATATTTGCAAATTCGAATTGCAAAGAATAATCGAGTTAATAACGTGTAGTGTATGAACTAAACCTTATTTAAGAAACTCTTGCTTTGTTCTTAGGACAATAAATCTTGAGGAAAATCGGACATTAATAAAGTCTGATAGGACATGTAATGGCATGCACCTAGGAAAAATCTCAAGGAAATAGGGACATGAAAATGTCCGACAGACTCGACTCGGGACTCGAACCTGGAATCTTCCACTGTCCAGGCGAACGCTTCGAGTGGAAGATCCCAGACTCGAGTCCCGGTCTGTCGGACTTTTTCATATCCCTATTTCCTTGGGACTTTTCCTAGGTACACGCCATTACATGCAAGGTCAGATTTACCATTTCCCTTGTGAGCAATAATGATGAATCTTCAAGATTCTTCCAAAAATATTTAATAATAAAAACGATTGCCAGTGCGAATTTGTTGAAGTGGTTTATAAATTGAATAGAACATTTATAAGAAACGAGTTTGCTTCAATATTTGCGATATTTACTTTATCATACTTCACTCACGTCAAGCTCCTTAGCTTTAATAAGCTAGGCATCTCAAACCCATAACTTTACAAAGAAGGCGTGTTAGATAGGGAGTTAATTTAGCGCAAACGTTGCAGAGAAATATTCATGTGGAATTCTTGTCTCTCTCTATTTCTAAAATATGCGCCTCTATTATGAATTTATCCAATTATATGTTATTCCACAGGTTTTGATTACACAACGGCTGCACTCTACGGGAAAGGTCAAATTGATATTGTGTAAACCACTTGGTAAAATTTCACTTGGAGAATTTCGTTCCTGAATTGAGAAACTAAAGGTTTATCGATCGTATAAGTTTTCACTGTAACGAAAATTCATCTCTAAGTTCCTCTTGCGAGGCGTTTTATTGTCTACTAAAACCTCCGTTAATGGCGTTATAATCCCGAGAACGACTTTAACTTCTTTCTCGTAAACTCCTTGTTTTCATGTCTCCTCCGCCCCTCCTTCGTTTTCCACTTTCTCAATACCAAATTCTCGTCCTCAAAAATAAAAATATTTTATCATTTTCTATCCTGATTACCGTCGATCTACCATGATATACGTAAATTGAAAAATTTGGACATTCAATCTAATAGAACCAAGCGCCCTAATATGCCCTAATAAAAACCCTTTTCTCTGCTTAATTTTGTATATACGGCCCCTAAATACAATCTACGACAATTTGGTTTACCTTATCCTTGAATGAAACGGTCAACTATTCTGCGAATCACTCCATTACCAGTCGGTATTCTATTAATCCATTTATTTAGCTTCCCTTTTATTTCCCCAGTGAAACCCTCCTCCTTCCCCACCGTCTCTACCACTTCCTTGTTTGTTTTCTCACCCATCTCACTCATCTTCATCAACAGATAACATCATTATTCACTTACCATAGGGGCAATCCGCCTCCATCTCAACAGGATACGTATCCCAGTGCCCTCCCGTGTCCCTATTCCAATTGCTGATTGTCATTTTCCCTCCCTACCTTGATCCTGGCTACTTTAATTTTATAATGCCTCCTCAACATGTTTCATGTGCGATAATTTTCACCGGGCGTCTCAAGAATTCTACTGATCGTGAACCAAAAGTAATTTCTCTCTTCTACCGTTCGAATTTCCCGTTCCATTCACCTTCTCGAGATTCCACGTGTCCTCGTTTCTTTTCTGCCTTAATAAATCCATGCCTACCTCTACAAATCAGCTGCGATCCTCTTCGGGGAACAGAAAGTGCTCTTGTAAGCAGAGGAAAAAATAAGAACTGCAGCCCCGCGACCTGGTCTCCATTCTTTTCCGCTCCTATCAAGCTGCATTTCTGGCAGCGATCACAGTTGCGAAAGTTCGGAGCGACGGAGGCAGTGTGCAATACTTCTTACAGGATCATGAGATGCTTACGTTGGGGAATTTTGGGCGATGGTTACGTCAGAGGAGTTTCGTAAGAAGGCTTTCGTATCGCGGTCCAGGAAGTCTGCGAGAAATTGATAATGCTCGGAAGAGGATCGTGTGACGGAGACCTGAATTTGTTCATACTCCAAGCGTCTGTATCTATTTACAGTGCCGGAATGATGTAAAGGCAGGATATGCACCCGCATATGTGACCTTTACATTATTTTGCCGTTGCCGACGAATACCGAAAACTAAAATTTTTGAGATGTTTAAAATTTGAAATAGAGCACAATTGTGAGAAAGCAGAGTCCAAAGGGCTTCACAAAGATGATAAATGAAGTCTTATGATACTGTGAACTTTCTGGATATGCCATTAAGAGAAGTTTTGATATATAAGGATCAAAGTGAGGGCAACATACGGGGAGCTGTAACTTTACATGAGCAAACGTACAGTACAGTGAATAAATGGAGTGCCGCTGGTGGCAAAGTGTAACAGAAGTCACAAAATCCAAAAAAAAAAAACACCAAAAACGGGAACGTTGAGCCTAACGCGCGTTTCACACTCCCAGAGTGCATCTTCAGAGGCGAGATAGTGACTCTTAGTCACTAGTTAGGCTAAACGTTCCCGTTTTTTGTGGTTTTCTTTGATTTTGTGACTTCTGTATTAATACAGTGAAAATCAATATATTCATAAACTATATTTAGTGCATAAATACATTGAAAGACATGCTTAAAGACAAAGTTACCTTATTAGAAGATGACACGCAGAAGTAGCAGGTGTCCATAAACGCCCAAACCTAAGTTCAGCCCGGTCTCTATGGATTCATGTCGGCTATAAATTCGTAACGTAGGTCTTATTAAAAATACAGACGCCAAAAAGGAGCCGTATGAATTACTATAAGGTTTTAATATAGATAAAAGCACCTCATTGGTATATTAAAGGGTGAGGATGAGATCCCTTATGTTATGCATTAGAATTTATCATTATATAGGAGTCACAGTTATTCATAAACGGCCATAACTATAAATTCCATTAAAAGTTTTTGTTTTCAGATCATTTTCAGGATAAGAACTCCAGCACCCACTTTCATAATACTCGACGATGGTATATGAAATGAATGATATATGAAATGCACCTTACTTATTTTACTGAAAATTAAGGGGAAATATATTTCAACGGTAACCAAAAGAGAATTGTGAAAGTCTGCTATCAAAAGATTTACATAAATATATTTTGAGCACAGATCTGTAGCTCATCTAATGATTCGAAGACAATTTCTCGACCAGAATACTCAGGGATATTATTAAAAATAAACATCAAACTTATCGAACGCCAGTTTGATTTGAATCATAACATAATGCTCTTATCATTAGAGAAAAACTTAAGAATGACCCTGTATTTTATACTCGTTGAAGAGTCTTCTTATTTATATCAGAGAACTAGACGCAAAGTATTGTATTCCGGGTTGGGAATATATTTTTTGTTCATATTTTCAAGAGAATAAATATACATGCAAAAGGTACATCCTTTTTCGCGGGATACTACATGAATTACGAGAGGAATTTTAAAGAAAAGGATTCGACGTGAAAAGATGAGGGATTATTGATTATTGATCGATTCCCTGGTACGTTGGTTGAAATGTAGCAATCCCATTACTTTTTACTTTTAAAAAGAAAGCGAAGCATTTCTACGAGTGATAAATGCTCCAATCGGAGGAAATGAAATGAATGAATTGTGATTTTAGCATCCAGTATCACATAGTATAGGATATGATTAATATTATGCTCATGTACGAATGGAATATGGGAATTATGACAAATTTCAGCATCAAATTTAGAAACTGTTATCTTTGGGGCACATTTCTAAGTAATTCTGTAGGCAATAAAAGTTAGAAATTGAAAATATATCGACGAAATATTCTTATGAAACAAATTCCGAAATATAATATGAATCAAAAAACTTTAGTAAGGTTTATTATGTTAGCGCTCGTCTGTTTATAATTTATTTATGCGACAGCAAGAATGAACTAATCTAATCCAGAAAGTTCTCTTCCTACAATTTCTGAAGTAACCTGGATTATTTTCATAGGGGAAATGACACATCTCGGAAATAATATGTCGAAAATTTTCTCTCCGCAAAAATTTTTGGTATATTGTAGGTTCAGCCGCTGTCCAAGGGAAGTCATTTCATCCGTCAATCTTCATAATCCACGCGGTACTCCGACTGCATCGCCGACTCTCTGGGGTTTAACTCTATCCCCTCCACTCTATCCTCCATTTTCTTCCGGTGACAGTTCTGCTCTCCTCTTCCTCTTCTCTCAACACATTCCTCTCTATTTTCACTTCGAAGGAACGAACCGAACCAATACACGCTTTTCTCCCACTACGGCCCACCTCCCACCTTCGCTGTCTTCCCTCGCAATCTTAACTCAAGCCATCTCTCGCATCCCCATGACAACTCCCTCTGCATATCAATCATCAATTCGTACATCGCTTCACACCATTTCTCCCCATCACCACCTCCCTTTTTCTCTCCACTTCGGTCCTGTTTTATACCAACAGAATTCTACCCATCTTTCCCACTTAAACCGCTCCGCATTCCCAGATTTACACTATTTCTCCATTACTTTTATGATCGCCTGTCCGTCTGCTTGGTTACAGTCTCGCTGATTATGATTGAACGTTCTCCCGTATGAAGTGGCTAATTGCGTAGCTTCGCTCTTCATTCCGTGCTTAAAACTGAGAGATGAAGGCCGGGGCGGAAACACTGGGTTCAGCCCACTTTATCTTTATCTATGATACTGTTGTTTGGTTATAAAGGGGCAAATTAGAATGGAATTTCCGATTTGGGGACTAGGAAGCATTCGGTCGTCAAACACGACGACAATGCATATCATACCATGAATTACTATTACTGGAAATGTTATTGACATCTAAGAGGTGCACGATCAATCACAGTCATTATTTATATCCTTAAATGACGTGACTTCACATCTGTCTTCATAAAATGAGTATGGACGACGATTTCCTTCAACCGTTCAACAAAATATTTTTCGAGCATTTAAGCTTCGAGAGTAACATTATGATTTCTTTGGAATGTAGTTGCAGTCGCTGCTCCCCATATTTTTTTGGGGAGTAGAAGATCAATATGAACTGAACATCAAGAAGAATACGAATATAAACTTTGGATTCATTATTCTAGATTATTAGAAACTTTTTCCAAAATTCAAAAATGATACTGCGAAGCTCAACATCCCATTCTGAATTCTTCTGAAAATATTTCTATCGACAACAAAATATAGTATACCGAGAATTAAAAGACGCCCATTCATATATACTTGCCTCAAATTAGTTGCAAGTTTCCTAACTTCTGTCGGTGTAAGTATATATTTTCGACAGAAATTAATTAGGAAGGACAACTAAAGAAGGAAGAAGCTTCGAATCATGGGATTACAATCGACGATTTCAAATGGTACCAACAGTAGTGACATAAAGATCTTAGGCTTTCCTGGTGGATAATGTGTAAAAAGGATTCTCGAGATTCCAACCAGGTTAATTATGGAGACATGTTAGTCGCCAACGTTTCGATGACTAAATCAGTCATCACCCTCGGGGCTGCTTTCGATGACTGAGTTAGTAATCGGAACGTTGGCAACTAGCATGTCTCCAGAAATAGCCTGGTTGGAATCCCTAGAACCCTTTTTACAATAGTGACCTAGTTTCGAAACCTGGACATTTTTTGGAGAAATTTTTCGTCGGACATACATCGCCAGCCTTTTGACGATATCTGCAAAATTTGAATGGATTCAAACTCTTTATTATCGAAATTGGCGCGACCGTACACTCAGATAAGTTGTTAACGAGGTTCCTTAACGATATTCCAGGAAACCAACCACGGGAAATAGATGCTCTTGAATTTTTCCAGCAAATTCTCCTATTGCCTCCTCATATGAGATTCATACATCATATTGGAATTCCCAGAATCAGTTCTAAAATTAAATTCTTAACTGCTCTATATCATTACATTTTCACGTTCCGACTGTTAAAGTCGATCGAGACATTCCGTCCCCGTTCACATAACCATTTGCTCAATTCTTATTGGGATTTTTTTTACTTCGCACACAATTCCTTTCCCTCCACATTCCTCGGAAACCTCATATTTACCTTGCCTTTTTCCTTTTATTTCCTTCCGAATCCCCATTCTTATAACATGACTCGTTTCCATTATTGCCCCGCTAGTCTACCTCATTTCTCCTCCGATCGTTTCCTTCGGATATCTTTCATATTTGCTTCCATTCTCCTTTTTTGTTTCACTCTCGTCACATGGCATTATTTTTTTGCTGACTTCGGCGTCTTCCATTAGTTTTCTGAGAAACTCAATGTTTTATTTCAAAAACTTAATTTATGAAACAAGCAAGACATGAGCCGCTGTGACAGCCGTTATAACAGAGAACGTTATACTTCTAAATAAGAGGCTATTTTTTCGCAGGTCCAAATTAGACCGAATATCATTCATATTTATTCATACCTATTCACAACTTAGTGTCCATTTATAATAAAAAAACGCTAAATAATATGCTGTAAATTACAAAAAAAACTTTACGTATTCACTTGGTGTATCATACGGCAATTAATATAATTATATGCATTTCCTTCTTTTTCTTTGATAAATAAACACTCCTTTCTATTGGGATGATGTTAAAATGTATTACGTGTATTAATTAATCTAAGTTTTAAATCGTTACGGATATTTCTGTTGAGCCAATGTATGACTAAGTGGGATCGCAATGTTTCATTTGGTTAACTGTTTCATTTTATCAACAGAACTGAGGTGAATTTTATTTCTGAGTATAACGCAAAACATTTAACCAATCGTATACATTAGTAGTTTCTATCCTGAGAATTAATGCAGCTTTTACTTTGATTCTGTATAGTTAATATATTTCTTATTTACAATAATAGAATAACATGTATAATAATATACATCATTGTATTACGATGGAGCTAAAGTTGCTATGGCTTTCAGACTTCCATCATTATTACAGTAAATTTTGACATTTTGCTGTACGGAAAATAAACAATTTTCTTCAAAAAAGAAATTCCTCACGATTATTTGATGAGAGGGGCAATAGAATCGATAACAACACAGTAGTCTATTTAATCAATTTAGAATCTCTATTCAGTAGAAAATTTTCCGTAAGACTTTCCTAAATATTCATGTTTTATCAAAATAAAATTTGGAATAAAAGAGATTAATTCTAAAATATCTCATGAGACTATAGTCCACTAAAAATTGCGACAGATACCGCGAACTATTTATATCTAAATTAAGGCGTTTACGGCGGGCACGACCCCGTATCTTTAATTTAGCCCAACTATAAATGTAAAGTCGCTGCTAAATATGCAAAAGTACGTCTCTACACGAATGACGACCTTCAATACATTCATTACAAGTAGGTTAATCGCTGCTTTGTTCAATTCTTAAAATTTTAATTAATGTTATTCTCTTTTTTAAAGACCGCTACTCCGCATAAATTGAAGATGTTTCAATTTGAGAGGACTCACAGAAGCATCTCTAAATGGGTGTTCAGTTTTCTATTTCGTCTCTATATTCAAGGCATGCAGGAGGACGATTTTCTTTTCCTCTGAGAAGCAATATCGTAGGCGATTCGCTCCATTTGAAATCTTTTACAAGAAATTGAGTCTTAGCCTTGAAATTTCTAGTTGATTGAGCTCGACTTCCTTGCTAATACATACAAGGCGGAGAAGTAGAGCAAAGCGTTTATCTATTCAGGACTAGAAAACTAGTTCCTGCAGGGCATTTTCTCAAGCCAGAAAACTATTTGATTAGTTATTTCGGAAATCGAGGAATGTATTTGCAAAATAATCTGCAGAAAAGAGAAATTGGAGATACTTCCAATTTTTAAGGTAAGCCTGAATTATAATAAAACTTTTGGTTAAAATCAAGGAAAGCTTACTAATATGTAGTTTTTAAGAACAATTGCAACTATAAGGTTTAATGTGAGAATGTTGCGCCGCATAGAAAAATTTTAATCCAAAAAATGAGCTCATAGAAAAATTCTTTCCCTTTAGTAGCTAGATTGTTAACATTATTTAATGTACTGTGTCAATACTACTTGCTCTTATGTTTATAGTAAAAAACCGAAAGAGAGAGAAATTAAGATAGAACCACCATTACAATTTATAGAACATTTTCAATTCAGATATTCTGCACATAGAAAGAGAAAAGCATTTCTGTCAATTGATCAGTAACTATTGCTCACCCACGTTTTACGAGGTTAATGATTCACAAAATGAGCTTCACCCAATATTTTTGTGTGGTAAGCGCATCAGAGAATTGAAATGAGCTTGTTAACTCATTTAATAATTCGGATTTAATGACAATAATACGCTATAATTACTTAGCGTGGAAAGGTGCCTTAAACAGATATTTGAGGTCATTATAAATAGACGATGAAGCGACTGCAACAAAGCAGAAAATTTTGAAAACAATCAAAAATATAACATTTATTTAGAAAATAGAGGATAATTTTATCCGTTATAGACTTGAATTTTAAAACTAGTCATATTTTTATGCTAAAAAGGTTTTAAATACATTCCTGAATTGAGGCTGGGTAGAGGAAGTATCAATGAATGGCAAGTACGTAACAGAGAAAATCACCGATTCGAAAATCGTCTCCAAACAAGATGCAATTGATACTCTGTAATAGGTTTTATGCGTGGGTTTAGTAGACTGTTTGTGGAAATTAAGAACAGTATAAGCATTGAACATGCTTTGAGTATTTTCATCCTTATAAAATAGAGAAATGTTGGACTCGGAAATAGTTATCCAGTTTCCGTATGTTTTGAGTAGTCATACTACAAAGTCTCCCTTTCTCTTTATAAGAGAGGTACTAAAGAGGGTCTGTGAATTTCTCATTTCAGCAAAAACAACTCTTTCATACCATCAGTATTTTACTTCCTTTTCAAACAGATGAATAAATAATGAGAACGTGAGATCAAAGGATACTATATGGACTTCGAATAGTTTCTGAAATGCTTACAAAGATATAAAATATTCTATACTTCTGTCAGATTACGCATATTTTATACTGTTACATCAACGTCATGATAAGTAATAAAAGTATCGAATTCCTGATCTTACAACCACAACTAATGAGGAAATATATATTTTATAAACTAGTTTTTGGTTCTTCTTCCGAGCAGAAAGCATTTGATAAGGACATATATCAATGAGTTAAGACAGCAAAGAAATATTCGTGCTATTAATATTTATTTTAAGTGAAACTCTGGCATTAACAGTAGAATTCTTTTGGAAGCTCAGCTTCTAGTATAATTTGACGTGATATAGTGTCCAAAGAAAATTGAAATTTTATATTTTAGAAGAAACCAGAGAGGATTTTTACGGCTGGAAGGACTGAGGAATATGCATCTTGAAATTATTGTAAAGAGATATTACACCCCATGAGAAAATGAATTAATGAAGTTACACGTAGATATCATGAACTATGAATAAACTAAAAGTATAGTATAATATCCTAGAGATATTAAAACTGATAGAGTTCAATACGTGAAATTAATTTTTGGAACATAGGTTCTTATCCCTTCTCTGGGCCACGAAAACTCCTACTCGCTAGAACAAGCATTATTGTAATAAGAGACATTTACTTATTCCTTTCGTAAGAAAAATAATAATAATACACCGTTGTGAACCACTGCTCAAGAGCCATGGTTTAAAAGAGATAAATATTTTTTCATTTGATTTCATTTCAGCACATTTAACATTTCAGCACAAACATTCACGTCTATTGAAAGTATTATTTGAAGCGATTTTTGTGGTGAAGAATTTGATTGAATTGAACGAGAATTGTCTGTATCTATTTGGAATAACCAGTAATAAGCTGATTTTACTCCTCTTGAGGATGTTCTAGCGTCGAGAAAGGTCGACAGTTTCAGAGACTTCTTCTATATCTACTTCTACATAAATATCCTGCAAGCCGCCTTTCGGCGTGTGGCGGAATGAATGCAATTCCTTGTCAAGTGCATCATTTTCCCACTAAATATCCGCAAATAGTTATTACTCAAGAACCAAAAATACTACATACCCGAAGTATAATTCACATTAGGCTGAGTGGGTCCGACAGTAATTACCGAGAATTGAGATAAATCTGATATGATCAAGCTCAACTTTGTGGAAGGGAGCCATACTAAATAAGGTACGAACACTTAGTAACTTCCACAGAAATTTTATTTCACAGAGGCGACTAGTTTCGTCGATGAATCGACATCTTCAGGCACATCGAAAAAGGAATGAGAATTGAGATGCTTAGACTGAGATAACAATAAACGATTTACGAAAAAGAGTAGGTCACTGTCAGCTATGAGGTAAACTGTAAAAACCTTGTTGAATGCGCGAATAGTAGATTCCTAGATAGAAAAGGAATTTAAATGTTCTGTAGAGAAAACAGGAGCTGCTAATAGTTGCTCATCAAATTTTACAATTTCGCTGCTTAATGCTTTCATTCGATCGAAGCACCAGCATTTTGCGTTCGCAAAAACAACCATCATCGAATTTAACGACGTAATATACAAAAATAAAGCGCCCTCTATTTCACGCATTGTTTATTTAGCGACGGAAAATGCGGGCGCCGGGAGGAAAGCGTGCACCTGCCCTCACACATGTATAAATCAATATCGGAAATCTATAAGCATCAATACCAGAGAATCTATATTGCAGTGTAAAGCTTTCCACGTTATTGCTTCAATGCGTGGCGTGGAAGATATTTCTCAATGTCAAAAATTAGCGTAAATTTAAGCGAAAAATATACTTCATGACCTTCAGCAATTCATTTAATTTATTTAATTATGCTTCTGAAATTGTTTTTACTAAAGAAACTCATATGTTATTTTTAATGTTAATTCGGAACATTTCACTAAACGTTTTTGTAGTCAGAGCTATGAAAATATGTAGAGCCACATGAAGGTATAGTTCCGGTCAAGAAGCAGATTTCTCTTTTACACATTATTCAAAAAAAAAACAAAACCAAAACAACACATTACATAATTAAAGGCCTTCGTAAAGATTAAATCATTGTTGCGTAAGAAAAATTAAGTAATGGCTCTTTATCACGAATTTTTTACCTTCACCGAAAATGTTTTTCTTTCTCGAGAATTTTTAAATTTATAATCTATAAATTAGACATTTGATGGTTCTATGTCTTTATAAATACTCTTAAGCAATTTACATTCCGATGCTATTTCGTTTGACTTCATTAAATTACTTAATTTGGGCTTGAGACGCGGCTGGTTTCGTAATATAGATAAAATATTAACTTTTTATATCGTAGAATACAAGAGCTGCAATGCTAGTGGAATGCATAGGTGAAGGTAGGTGGTGAACAAGAATGTAATAGTGTAACGGAAAACACAAAAACGACATGCAAGACGACTGTTACACGAAAGAAATCGCAAATATATATATTTTTATTTACACTCACTTTTATTGTTGACGATTTTATATATACATACTTTATCTCACATGGATATGCTTTAGCACGGACACCATGATGAAATCTTGCAGAACAAAATTTATGTTTAGCCGTTCTAAAATAAGAAGCAGAGAAGCATGGAGTCACCTGCGACGAAAATAGGTTGCGAAAGAATAATTCTTCATAAATAATAATAATTCTGAGATAAATTATTTATCTCAGAGACGAGAGAGTAACTGCACAAGTCAATAATAGCCGAAGGTATAACGGCAATGCTATAACTACCATCTTCAAAAGATAAAAATCCGATGAGAATTCTTAATTCACGCAAAACGATAATCACTATAATTTCAATTAATTTCTCAGAAACTATTTCCCGCAACTTCTCTGAAAATTTCACGAAGAGGTAGACTCATATCGAGTTTTACAGCGGAAATAATATTGTTGGCGAGCATTTCTTGAAATATAACGTTTATCATGCATAGCATGATCTGTAAAATTAATTCATAAAGTATAAACAGGGTCTATGGATTTCCCGAGTTAATGGTCTAGATCAAAAGAATGACGGCTCATTATCGTTGGAAATTGAGAAAAATATTCCATTCAATTCTTACAAACTGCCTGCTCTTGGATCACAGTTATGTATTGTGACCAAATGGAAATGCGCGGATTTCATGGAAGTGTATTCAATTTTATCACGGGGCACACAATGGCAGCCATAAATTGACGCAGTAAACCGAGGTCGTAGACGCCGCAAAGGGAAGGGGAAAAGAATCCCAAGTCGAATAAAGGGATGCAAATAAGGCGGTGACGTTGAGGAAATAAAGTCGGAGAACTTTGTCTCGCGAATACCGCACGTCATGGGATGCAAACCTTTATGAACCTGCGTGACTTTGCCGCAAATTAAAATGAAGAAGAAATTTCAGCTGCCATGTCTCCTGTGGGAGATTAAAGGGAAGAAAATCATTTGCTAACTCTGTCGCAGAAGTTAAGTGACTACATTTGTGTGTCGAAAATAAATTGCGATTTCTTTAGTTGCATGATGAATTATTCATAGACCCCAGAGGGAAAATTTTCATTAAATTCTCACCGTATATGGAGCGATGTATAGAGACGGCATTTCTAAAATTACGATTTGTTGGAAAATAGCGATCGGAATGGCTCAAGCAGCACAAAATAAGAGTCATCAATGTACGTTTCCAGGGTAAGAATAAGAAAGCAGCAATGCAGCAATAATAAGTAAGCATGCAAGACGTGAAAAATTACATCAGCTGATAAACGAAGATTTGATTTGGTGGTATGTTAAGATGTTTGCATCGGAAAATATGACCATACTTCACTGGTTATCCAAACTGATGATATGAAGATAATGATGAAGGTTTACATGTATGTAATGGAGACAAAATTGAAATAGAGCGATTTAGAGATGAACTCTATGAAGCCATTACAAGGATAAATATTTCGAAACCTTATATAAATATTTTTAAAGTTAATTTATCAATTATTTTATATGGAAAAGGAAATCTTCAATCATCATTTTCCCACAGATATTTTTATCAAATAGAAATTACCGGTATTGATGAATGATCATTATCACCTGATTTTGGTTGTTTCTATTTGAAATTATAACTGATTTTAACTGTGGTTACAGTTACATTGTAAGTTTACCTTTCATTTTTCGTTATGGAATATGGTTCATCAGAATATCTTGTCTTATTCTGTGAAGTTTAGTATCATTCATGTTTAACTGTGACATGTTTACGGTATTCCTCCTGAAATATTACGAAGTTAGCCCTTCGATAGTATGTTTATTATGAAGAAAGTATCCCAAACACATGGATAGGGAAAACAAGATTGGGTTTCTCCTTATCTCGTTACACACAGCCTAAGGGATATTCTCCACAGGAAATACTTGGACAGAGTGAATACGTTGCAACGCCAGAGACACGATCGCTTGCGCTCGAATCCGAAGCTCTAATTCCTCAGAGAGAGCTGAAATTTCCTCAAATCATACGACAAAATGTTAGTTGAAATGCAAAGTCGGTTTTCATCAGAAGACCCTCGATGATAACTATAATCATCCTCTGAAAACTCAAGAATAAAAGACATTTCTGGGATTTCCAAACTTCAAAAGAAAGATAAAAGATTCCTTCTTAGTGAACTGAATACAATCGAATGTCTCCTTTGTCTTCTTTGTCTTAATTGGCAATATACTTCTAACCTATGTACATTAAATTATGGAAGGCTTCATAATAACGCATTAACTGAAAGAACCTTTTTACCAAGAAACAGATGTATTGTGCATAATTTTTTGTTTCATACATACGCACATTGCCGGAATAAACATTCTCTATATTCTGTATATTTTTAACCCTCATTTCATTTGTCGTTTTTCATTGTTTCATTCTTCTGGTGTGAAAACTTTTCCATGCTGTTAGATTTTTTGTTTTCTTTTGATTTTTAGAAATGTTCTTTTTCCTATTTTTTATGTTACAGTAATAAAAGAAATAGATATAATTTATTTGGTTAAAATTTACCTATTACCAACACTAGATTTTATATGTTTTTCATACTCTCTTTCTTGTGGGTGTTTTCCTGCAGTGAAAATTTCTTCCTTGACTTAGGTTTTCTATCCATACATAGTTTAATCCATTTATTCTCTTTCTTTACTGATTTATCATTTACTTTTATTAAAATAGATGGGTTAGATGAAATAGGGTTATTCATTCATAGGCCCTATCTCGCCAGCAATAAAGACGTCTCTATTCTATTCTATCTCACTTACTAAAAAGTGTTACTAAGGGAAAAATACAAGCAAAAAACAGAGGGGAAGACAGAAACAAAAGCTGTTCCATGACATAACTGGGCTGGGCTACCGGGAAGCTGAACTACTGGTAGGTGAAGGAAATGTCGATTAGAGGGGAATATTAGGGCACATGAACCTAGCAAAAGGTAGAAAACGTATGATGATCTCTTTTGTAATTTGCTGTAAAATATATAAATCTGCGAAATGTTAACAATTATCAGAATCGAATCTTGCATTGTTCGGTCAATTTAGATCGAACCCAGGAGAATGAGCAAAAACGAAGCAAATCATGTGATTAACCCATTTTTATGTTTTAGCCCTACGCAATTTCATTGTAACTTATTTTTTTATTTTAATTGGCTAAATTTGTATCTAAAGATTCACTTTCAGGGATGGTGGCGATAATTTTTAAGCTAAACTTTATTTGAAGCCACTCCTACGGTATAGGGATGGAATCGAGAAGTATTTCTAGGCAATAACTAAGCACAGTAAAAAGCGAAAGAGAAATACGAAGAAGCGAGCTACTTCAGTCATATAGAGGTTGTTAGGACAGAGATGGTGAAACTGTCTTCAGAGACAATAAAGAGGACGTGCGAGAAATGGGTGTGAGTAAGTGTCAACGGTTTCACACCTCGCGTTACATCGATTTCTCCTTTATCACTCCCCCGTCATCTCCCGATCCTCTCGGCGCCCTCTCTTTCTCGTCTGACCGCCCTCCTTTCGAAAGGGGAAAGAGGCCTTTGGAGGCGGCCACATTTCAACCTCGACGGGGTCATCAGATCGGAACTGATTAAAGCGACTCTTGGCGGAAACACTAACCCTTTCGCCGACGCCGCACACCAATCGTCGCCTAACTACGCCTCCTACGAAAAATGACACTTGATTACAGAAGGATCGATGGATCTTCTCCCTTTCCTTCTCGATGTGATTCCAATTCTGTCCACTAATGAGTCCCTTTTAACTAAGGTCGTACAAGGGTCAGCGTGGTAGACCTCTTTTTCGAATTACTTTAAGGGACAGACGTGGTTACGAAGAAGTAGGTGTTACTTCTCCTTCGACCATCTAAACATGCATTCAACATTTAAGGTTGTCTAATTGGGTGTTACAGAAACTTTCTTAGAATATTTGAAAAGTTAAAAGTAATTTATTTTCTCAATTCATTTTAGCGTACAAAATAAAATATTTATGAAAGATATTTGAGATTCGGTAATTTTTATTTTAGCCAAGGACTCTCAGTTTAGCCAAAACACACTAGTTCTACATCTACATAAATACCCTGCAAACCGCCTCTTGGGGTGTGGCAGGGAGTGTAAACACCAAGAGTTGGAATTACCTCTTTAATTTATTGTTATCGCGTATCGTTCGCGGAAAAAATGAGTCCTTAAAGCAACTTGTCCTCGCATCTATTTCTCTTATTTTACGCTCACTGTCGGATCGGTCGAAGTACGAAGTTACGTCTTCCAAAAATGTACTTCCTCTGAATTTATCTAACAATCGCAGCCTAGCTTCTAATCTCCTTTCTTTCAAGGATTTCCAACCTGCGTCTGAGAGTTCCGTTCCGTTATTGCTCCGTTATAGTTAGTTCCGTTTAATATTTATACCCATGAAAATAAACGTGTGCTAGGTATAAAATTTTAATTAATGTAGTAGCTAAATAAAAAAACATTTCTGCTTCTTAAGTTATACTTATAAAGATATTCTCCTTATACTTATAAAGATATTAAGTACAAAATGGAAATTCAACTTTTCCTCAAGCTTGAAATTTTATTCCGTTGCCTGACATCCTCTTTCCAAGAATATTCGATTATATGTTGATTTTTATAATTTATTGCGAGAGATTTATTTCATAGGTATTACCAATAATTTTACTTGAACCAAATAAAACTGATGAAAAGAACTGAAAGTGCAAAAAATATGGCTAATGTATCGAAATTAATATCGTAGATAATATTCCATAGATAAAACACCAAAAATAAGACTTAATTTTGAAGCAGTCGTAAGGGTAAAATAAATATTACTAAACTAATAAATTTGAAAGAAACATGATCTCGCCTTATCTATTTTCTCTTCCTCTGTCAACGCAGCATTTCTTTCCTCCGCGAATAAAGCATATGCTGGAGGTTAGGGTCAATATACCATTTCTTTCTAAAGAATCATCTTTTATATTCCCTTGCTTCCATCATGTTTGATGCGTGTCTTTACCAAAAGCTTTAGCGAAATCTCTTATGCCAAGCTTTATATCCGACCCCGCCCCTTTTCTCTTCTCCTCTTTGCATCGCGTCCCCTTCCCAATCCATCCTTATCACTTCCGGCCGCATCCCCTTCAGGAACCCTTACTCCTGGGCCCATCTTGTATTTCCCACTTTTAACCTTTCAACCCTCTCCTCCCTGCAAGCAATCTCTCCCTTGTTTATTCTCCCTTCCTTATATTCAACGTCCCCGTACCATTTATCCTACCTATCTTTCTTCTTCTACCTTATCACCCTGACCCTCATGTGAAAAAATCCCCCATCTTCAAAAACCCTTTCGTTCCATCCATTCAGTCCACTTCCCTTTTCAATTCTCCGCCATCGTTTCCTCCACCGCTCAAAATTCGTTTCATCTCCTCCACTTCAACGCGAGTCGCTCTTCACTATTTCAGATTCGAGACAACGAATTCCGCGCTTATCCGCTCCGATTTTTTCCCTTTCGGAGGGTTTCGGAAGATGTAATTTCGTGGGGATATCGGCTTGTTTACTGATCGGAAGGGGGTATTTCATAGCAGATTCGGCCGTTTGTTAGGTGGAGGGAGAGGGTAGCAAAACGTTTTGTTATTCTTTATCTATTTCCCCAGTTAGGTGCCTGAAAATAGCGGATGAGTTTATCGCGTTCCTTTATTCTTCACATCCTTTTGCTTCCTGACTCCGCTCCATCAACGTCACCGACATTTCTTTCCCACAGCTTCCTGGAAAACAGGGAAGAATTAGCTTTGCTGAACGATGTATGGGTTTCTGCTTCCTTACTTTGATAGATGGAATATAATACATTTGTCTCTTGGTACAGAATAGACGGAAATGTACATTTTTCATTTGTCAACCGTTCCGTTACTTTTGTTTCGCAAGCATTGCTTGTAATAATATAAAAGTTACTAAGGTGAGAACCATGCCAAATTATTTCATTTAAAAGGTCCATCCTTGTAATACACTCTGAAATGTGTTACCCATACGGTCATTTTCCGCCAATAAAGCGGATTTTTTCGGCTTATAGCATTCTGACTCAGCGAGAATAGCAAAGGATGCTATCCACATATATCCGCATTCCTCATGGCACATCTCGTTTGGTAGACCTCATTCCCTATCCAGGAATTTTGGTAACTAGTAATGGAGTGAATGAGGTTCAAACCGGCACCCGAGGCTGACTAGTCTACGGACAGGCGGAAGTATGGCAACAAACTACCTCACTCCACATTTTGCATAGTATTCCTCATCTCCTCACCAGGGTAGATTTTGAGATTAAAATCTGCCTCCGAGCAGGAAACTTCAAAAACAGAATATATAAATACATCGCTCCTTAGTTTACCCTTTCCTTACACATCCTGTACTCCTCTCATCCTCATCCATTCGACAGATCTCGTCTCCCGAGCAACGCACACTCATTTCAATTCGAAATCGCCTCGCTCATGAATTACGATATACTGGGGGCATTCTGGTTTCGAGATTTTTCATTCAGTTTTTATCCCGCAGGATATTTTTTTATCTGTATCTCCTCCTATTGCCCGAACCTCGTCCCTTTTTATTTTCGGATCGCTCTGAATTTCCGATGTCGACGCGGTCAACCGGCATTTCTCTCAGATCTTTATTTATCGTCTCCACATCTCGCGGACTCTTCTGCGCGAAGCTGTCCCAGCCTCGGTCGCGCACGAAGGGTAACTTTTCCCCCTTCCCATTCCCTGCTTCGCCGATATTTTCCTTTTACATCTTGCATGTTTAGGGCGACGTGAGTGACGTTTCTTTTCCTTCGAGAGAGGTTTTATGAAGGAGATATCGAAAATTTTCAATATCCCTGATCAGCTTTAGTGCCACGGAGTGAGCTCGAAATGACGCGATGCCTGGGGCATTTCAATGATTCTGGATTAAGTACTGCTGTAACTTGAGATAATATTGCCTCAACAGACATCGATCCCCGTGAGTGATTGATTCGATTTTTTTTACGGGGACAAATCGTTAAAGCGCAATGTTGACAAGAAGATTTCTGAGTCTTTCGGTATAAAAGGACTTTCTCTTCAAAGCAATCTTGTAAGCAAATGATTCATTCATGTTGTTATGAAGTGATACGACTTTAATATTATCACGTAAATACAAATAGCAGTGTCTCCACATTTATTTTAATATAACTGTCATTTTGACAGTTGCATAATTGAATAAGTTGGATCAAGTAATGCGTTCATTTAAATGGTACGATATAGAATGAGTATAAAGTAAAATATGAATTGAAATTGAGATGAAATATATCAATGAAGTGATCTGGGAGATAAAGTAATCATTCTCTATCTCTGTATAAATGATTAACTTAACTAATAACTAATATAAATAAACATAATATCTAATAAAACTGGCTAAGGCGTTTCTTGGTGTAATGAATCCAAAACGAAAAGTAGAACACACTTTATTAAATCCACTTCAAAAAAATTTAAGTGCGACCTTGGTTTTGTAACTTTTCTTTAAGGGGTAGGTCGTATTGAGCTTTTAAAAGTAGAATGAATCAAAATGTTTTCTTATATGCGTCAGAAAATTTAATTAAAACAACTAGATTTCCATTGCAATTTAAAATTAAATTTAATCGCCAGTCATCGAGTTGAATCGAGTATTTTCGAATCTAATGGAACATATTTATAATGAAGTTTCACATATTTTAACTATGTTCGGTACTTAATTTCATCTACATTTTGAGTGACAAGAGAAGAATACGTGGTTTACTTCTAAAAGTCGTAAAATTTAATTAATCAGTGGTAATCATAAATGGTATTTGAATGAAGGTTTATAGTTAGTTATTATGATGGTTAGGAGGCAGAAGAAGACAAAGACTAAGTCGTTGGGTTATATGGGTAGTTCAGAAAAGATCTAGAGTTTGCTGAACGCATCGGGATCCTTCGAATGAAACCTATGCCGGTGAGCTCAGGAAGGTGCAGCGCTAGGATATACGTTACACGTTTCTACATTTCTAGGAGAAAAAAGTAAGCGTTACGAAAATCCCTCTGATGCAGATTGGGAGTCCATAGAAGAAAGAAGATTAGAAGCTAGGTTGCGATTGACGAAAAACTTCAGAGATATTACGCTCATAGAACTCGTAATAAGAGCTATGGGTCCTGTCTGATATTTCGTCCAGTCCGATATTGTGTGCAAACTGAGAGAAAGACGGACTAAAAGACATCATTATCAACACAAAGAATCCCACTATGTGCCCTATTTTAAACCTATAACTTTTAAGTTTTACAAGAAGAAGAGAGAATGAAAGAAGAGACTTGAGAGTCTCATTCTCGCAAAATAAGGTCGTTTTATTATAATATCATTAAGGGTAGCAAAACGTTTTGTTATTCTTTATCTATTTCCCCAGTTAGGTGCCTGAAAATAGCGGATAAGTTTATCGCGTTCCTTTATTCTTCACATCCTTTTGCTTCCTGACTCCGCTCCATCAACGTCACCGACATTTCTTTCCCACAGCTTCCTGGAAAACAGGGAAGAATTAGCTTTGCTGAACGATGTATGGGTTTCTGCTTCCTTACTTTGATAGATGGAATATAATACATTTGTCTCTTGGTACAGAATAGACGGAAATGTACATTTTTCATTTGTCAACCGTTCCGTTACTTTTGTTTCGCAAGCATTGCTTGTAATAATATAAAAGTTACTAAGGTGAGAACCATGCCAAATTATTTCATTTAAAAGGTCCATCCTTGTAATACACTCTGAAATGTGTTACCCATACGGTCATTTTCCGCCAATAATGCGGATTTTTTCGGCTTATAGCATTCTGACTCAGCGAGAATAGCAAAGGATGCTATCCACATATATCCGCATTCCTCATGGCACATCTCGTTTGGTAGACCTCATTCCCTATCCAGGAATTTTGGTAACTAGTAATGGAGTGAATGAGGTTCAAACCGGCACCCGAGGCTGACTAGTCTACGGACAGGCGGAAGTATGGCAACAAACTACCTCACTCCACATTTTGCATAGTATTCCTCATCTCCTCACCAGGGTAGATTTTGAGATTAAAATCTGCCTCCGAGCAGGAAACTTCAAAAACAGAATATATAAATACATCGCTCCTTAGTTTACCCTTTCCTTACACATCCTGTACTCCTCTCATCCTCATCCATTCGACAGATCTCGTCTCCCGAGCAACGCACACTCATTTCAATTCGAAATCGCCTCGCTCATGAATTACGATATACTGGGGGCATTCTGGTTTCGAGATTTTTCATTCAGTTTTTATCCCGCAGGATATTTTTTTATCTGTATCTCCTCCTATTGCCCGAACCTCGTCCCTTTTTATTTTCGGATCGCTCTGAATTTCCGATGTCGACGCGGTCAACCGGCATTTCTCTCAGATCTTTATTTATCGTCTCCACATCTCGCGGACTCTTCTGCGCGAAGCTGTCCCAGCCTCGGTCGCGCACGAAGGGTAACTTTTCCCCCTTCCCATTCCCTGCTTCGCCGATATTTTCCTTTTACATCTTGCATGTTTAGGACGACGTGAGTGACGTTTCTTTTCCTTCGAGAGAGGTTTTATGAAGGAGATATCGAAAATTTTCAATATCCCTGATCAGCTTTAGTGCCACGGAGTGAGCTCGAAATGACGCGATGCCTGGGGCATTTCAATGATTCTGGATTAAGTACTGCTGTAACTTGAGATAATATTGCCTCAACAGACATCGATCCCCGTGAGTGATTGATTCGATTTTTTTACTGGGACAAATCGTTAAAGCGCAATGTTGACAAGAAGATTTCTGAGTCTTTCGGTATAAAAGGACTTTCTCTTCAAAGCAATCTTGTAAGCAAATGATTCATTCATGTTGTTATGAAGTGATACGACTTTAATATTATCACGTAAATACAAATAGCAGTGTCTCCACATTTATTTTAATATAACTGTCATTTTGACAGTTGCATAATTGAATAAGTTGGATCAAGTAATGCGTTCATTTAAATGGTACGATATAGAATGAGTATAAAGTAAAATATGAATTGAAATTGAGATGAAATATATCAATGAAGTGATCTGGGAGATAAAGTAATCATTCTCTATCTCTGTATAAATGATTAACTTAACTAATAACTAATTTAAATAAACATAATATCTAATAAAACTGGCTAAGGCGTTTCTTTGTGTAATGAATCCAAAACGAAAAGTAGAACACACTTTATTAAATCCACTTCAAAAAAATTTAAGTGCGACCTTGGTTTTGTAACTTTTCTTTAAGGGGTAGGTCGTATTGAGCTTTTAAAAGTAGAATGAATGAAAATGTTTTCTTATATGCGTCAGAAAATTTAATTAAAACAACTAGATTTCCATTGCAATTTAAAATTAAATTTAATCGCCAGTCATCGAGTTGAATCGAGTATTTTCGAATCTAATGGAACATATTTGTGATGAAGTTTCAGATATTTTAACTATGTTCGGTACTTAATTTCATCTACATTTTGAGTGACAAGAGAAGAATACGTGGTTTACTTCTAAAAGTCGTAAAATTTAATTAATCAGTGGTAATCATAAATGGTATTTGAATGAAGGTTTATAGTTAGTTATTATGATGGTTAGGAGGCAGAAGAAGACAAAGACTAAGTCGTTGGGTTATATGGGTAGTTCAGAAAAGATCTAGAGTTTGCTGAACGCATCGGGATCCTTCGAATGAAACCTATGCCGGTGAGCTCAGGAAGGTGCAGCGCTAGGAGATACGTTACACGTTTCTACATTTCTAGGAGAAAAAAGTAAGCGTTACGAAAATCCCTCTGATGCAGATTGGGAGTCCATAGAAGAAAGAAGATTAGAAGCTAGGTTGCGATTGACGAAAAACTTCAGAGATATTACGCTCATAGAACTCGTAATAAGAGCTATGGGTCCTGTCTGATATTTCGTCCAGTCCGATATTGTGTGCAAACTGAGAGAAAGATGGACTAAAAGACATCATTATCAACACAAAGAATCCCACTATGTGCCCTATTTTAAACCTATAACTTTTAAGTTTTACAAGAAGAAGAGAGAATGAAAGAAGAGACTTGATAGTCTCATTCTCGCAAAATAAGGTCGTTTTATTATAATATCATTATTATTACAATGGTACTAAAAAAAGAAAGAGATAGATTTCTTCATCCATATATCCCCTGTCACTGGTCGAAAGGGAGCTTTCAAGGTATCAATGTATAAAGTATAAGAAATAACGTAATAAGAAAGTGGTCGGGAAATGGAGGCAGCTGAACAAACCGAGAAGTTAGTGATTAATAAACAATGCTTCGCATCCCAGACAAGTAATACGTTTTAAAGAACCGAGTAAATAGTGTATATTAAGAAATGTATATCTTTTGTAGTTACTTGGAAGTTGAAAGGAATTAGCAGTGTGGAAAATTGATAAGTTGATACTTAAAGAATCCTCTTTTCAATCTGGTGTTTCTTTAGGATAGAAAGTAATACGATTCCATTACAAGGTTGACTGACTGTATTTATCTCAACTACTACAGCGGAAAATGCTATCTCGAAACTTTTTAATAACATTTATTTGGTTTAAGTATCTACTTAGTAGAAGTAAATACCATAGTTCAAGTCCCTCTCCCGCCGGACTTTCCCATATCCATTTATTTATCAGGGTTTTCCAGGCGCACACTTTAATATACTATGTTACTTTACCTCCTTTCCCTTATCAAAAAAGCATTAATTCACCAATAGAAATGACATCTTATTTTTACGTAAGAATGAATCGAGTAAATCTTTTGGAACTACATCAGAGGTCCATTATAATTTTTTGTTACGAAGAAAGATTTTTTCCGAAAAGAGAATTCTCATATCTCGATTCCAATTTTTCATCTTCAGTTTCACGTAAAGTTCCGCAAGTCTCCGAAACTCGCAAGAGCTCAGAAACTCGAGGATGTATTTGGTGCTGACGCATAAAGAAAATAATTTGAGCTCAGACATAACCCTTTAACCCACAAAGCCATATTTCACTGCCGAAATTGATTTTTTCGAAGAATCTCTTCCCTTGCAAATCACGCATCCAAGGATTGAAAAATAACTGAAATAAATGAAACGTCGGGACGACGAAGAAAAATGTCTCAAATCTCCGTCGATTTTTCAGCCAGCAAAGGGAAGAAAGCCGATGAAATGCGTTGATAATCCGCCATATTTTCCCGCAGACCTCATCATTCCTACATTTCATTTACCTTCTCATTCCATTCATACCGTCACATGACCAGGTTAGCGGGATAAATGTTCGGCCATGAGAATAACCGTGAAACATTACTCAGAATCTTCCTTCCCGGGAGCCTTTCACAGCGGTACTCCTCCGACGTTTTCACTCCCTCTTCGGGCAGAAGGTCGCATGAAAAGTATCCTCCGGAACATTTTCGCGTCATTTTTATTTTCCGCGAGCGATACCGTCTTTCCGTTTTCTTATTGTAACTTCCAAACTAAAAACTTCCTCATCCGCGGAAAAAGGCCGTGGAAGCAGTTTTGAAAAAGTCACGGCGAGGCGGGATATAAATCTAGGAGGATGGGTCGGTTCGCTGAATGCACGAAAGGCAAACTTTCCGTAAATGGCTCCCGCTTTGTTTCCCGCCCGGAAATTATTTTCGCTCCAGATCCGAAAAATTATTCAAGAATCCCTAATTGCGAGTTTGCATAAAGATCGGAAAACAATTACCATAAAGGTGACCCAAAATGGCATCTAAAACAAAAAAAGAACAGCGAGGGTTAGAAAAGCGAGGCATTTTCACCTTCGCGAGGAAGTGCGCGGGGCGTTCGCAGCGAGAATTTTTAATCCAGAAACGTCATTTTCCCGTTTCCCATCTCCCCCGCCTATTTTCTGCCGCTGCGAAGAGAATAAAATAACCATCGCGACAAAACGAAAAATGTGCGCGAAGAAAATAGAATCTCGCCTCTGTCGAAGCATGACATTTTCTATAAGCTCCCCTCCCTATCTTTCTTTCGAAAAAACGCAACATTCACCATCGCTGCGAATAGGACTTTTTCTCAACTCGGTCTTCTTACCCTTTTCCCACCCTTTCTCTCTCGCAAGGCGTTAGTCCTTTCTCTTCACCCACCCCTTTCTCCGCAATCAACCGCATCCTTTCCCGTATCCTCCTTCTAACCCTCGGGATCGTATCCTATCCTCGGGAAAAAGCGAGAAAGATCTTTCTGCCCCGTGTCTTTAACCCGCGGCGCGAATACTGTCGTTCACCACCTTCTTCTTTAGAAAACCTTCGTCGCTCTCTTTCTCACCCCCGCAGTCGTCCTTGCATCCCCTAAAGGAACATCTGAAGACTTCTCTTTCTCATTCCGCCTCTAACATATTCCTCCAGTGAAAATATCGACCCGCTAGAGTTTTACCTATTCGGCGACAGCTAGCGGTGAGATTGTGTGCGTAGATACGGCGGTAAAAGTGGGAGAAAGAGAATAATGGAAGTGAAACGGGGTCGGGAGGAAAAAACTCGTCATCCTTGAACTAGTTCCAGGAAAATTACGTATGCGAGACTTTAATAAATAAATGTTTTCCTCGGGTTTGTAGCGTTGTTCCTCCGCTTCGCGTTATATTCTTTGACTATATACTCCCGGTGGTTTTTGAAAATATTTTGCTCGCCTCGCCGTTTGTTCGAGGTATTAACTTTGGCGTCGGTTCTAATGAAAGATTTTATTTTTAACTCAGCAAAGATAATGACGCCAATATATACAGATGAACTCTAACTTGCAAGTTTTTTCATATAATAAGAGCATTCCTTAAAAATCTCGCCTTAAATTAAAATGAAACCATTAGGATATGACGTTTGATCAAATATCTTGAATATTTTAAGGTATAATAAAGTGCGATATTCCCTTCCGCCGATAGTAATAATATCAAACAGAATTCAGAAATAAATAGTTACCGAAATAATAGAATTTACTTCGTTTATATTTCACCTGCTATGCTTAAGTAAAGTTAACGTTCTCAGCAGCACCTAGTATGTTCATAAGTATCAGAAAATTTACGGAGCAACGTGAAAAAGTAAACAAAAACAATGAGCACGGATCACAGTATGGCATTTTTGCTCCCTTTGCAAGTATTTTTCACGCTACCTTCTGAGTCATAAGCCATTTCTACTAAAAACCGCAGGTTAATTTTATGAACCTATAAATACATATACGTTTCGCTTAATTAACGCAAAACCAAACAGCCTTTTTAGATGCATTGTTGTTGTTGAATATTCGTAATTATATGGACATTCTATGAACAAATAGTGTTATGTGAAGTAACATTCGGGTTTATATTAGAGAGTTTAAAAGCTGTTTGAACTTTATCGTAGTGATCTTCATACATTTCTCAAAAAGCATTTAAAATAAGAACAAATTATTTTGACTAGGTTATCGTAAGTAAATTGCTTTGGAGATGCTATGCGAAATAAAAGATGGAAAGGAAGACTAAGTAGTAAAGCACAAAAAATAAAAACAGCGAAAGAGACCTACAATGAATACCAACTTCCTTCCGTGATTAGAAAAACAGTTTCCTCTCTAAATTTAAACAGTCAAAAGTGACGACGATAGGAAAACCCTTACTTTAACATATGAAATAATTACATAATGGTTATTGCAATAAATGACATTTCTGTAGTTGTACAAATTGTGTAGGCAACTCTCTATTGGTGTTAAATACCCGCAGGTCAGGGTAAGGCGAATAGAAAACAATAAGAAAGGAAATCAGAGAAAATCGGCTATGAAAGACCAATAAAATGATAGTCGAATAGTTTTAAAAGTTTCTGTACAATGTAAGTACCTTATTAAGAACGTGCCAAAAGTTCTTCATTGAAAGATAAAATAAAACTACGTTACATTATAATTGCGTATACTACGTATGTGATCACAGGACCCGATTCCCATTCTTACAGCACGTAAATATCCTTTAAAGGTAGTTAATGAAGCGATCCCTAAATTATGTTACAAAGTCACAACCCTTTAAACAAAATCAGATAGCCAAGAAATATGCTATAAAATAAGGAAACTATCCATTTTAATATGCCCGAGAGCGAGTTAAAACGTAGTCAGTTACATGTCAGCTCGTTCACTCTTTCCATTAGTGGTATCTTTCAAAGTGCTTCAGCAGTAGATGTCACTTCGTACTTATGAGCCCCCATCGGGAATCAAACCCGGCACCGCTTTGGCCAAATGCAAACATGCTCACCTCTTGGCTATCGGGGAGCCCCATTTTCTCAACACTATCATTAAAGATGACATCAACTATCTATTTCTTCAACCGTCTGTTCTTCTTTCCAGAAAGGCACGCTAAACTATTAAAATCCTAAACCAAAGATTGAGGTCTGTGACGATTAATCTTAACTAATGGAATAGTTTTCATGAGTATATTAGTTATGAATAGTGAGAAATGTAACTTCCGTTTACTATCGATTAGTTTTGTGCGCGATTGAGACAATATGAGAGATGCTAAGATATTCGAAGAATGATTCGAGAAATTGCTTTTATCCCAGTCACTCCTTATTGAATGCTATGTAAAGTGTTTTCTATAAGATTATTGTACTGTTTTTACATGAAAAATTCTGTATTACGTGAACCATTGATAGCTTTCTTGCAATGAGAGCGAAGGCGTGCTGCTCTGCGACAAATGCTGTGCGAGCATTTGTTGGTAATGGTTTCCACCCTTGAGGGTCTAACTAGCCTTCGGGATAGTGACGCTACAGGCACACAGACGGAATTGGAAGTAAAGATGTTGAATGTAGCTGAGTATTACACTCACGTAAATTCCGTAACGAAGTTGTCACGCACTGACGTAACTCTTCGAACCATCAGCAATTAAATCACCAAGCCTCACTGAGGAAACGTACGCACGGATGCGTATAATGGAGAGGAAACCAACCCTCTCCACAACGACAAACATGAGCTACTCCCTCTCGACTTCCGAACAAAGTTACAGTCACCACGGTACGAGAATCCTCGCAAGATTTTTTCCGACTGGGAGCGTATCGATATATTTGTTCCGCTACAATTTTTCGTTTCGGAAAAAAAAACGCGAGTACTCCCCTCCGCTTATAAAGGTCGGCAGCAACGGATAGGCTACGGGAGCTATTCTGCGGTATCAAATCCGCATGGGGAGAGAGAGTGAAGAAATAAAAGCTCCGGAATAAAACAGCCGGAAACGCCGATTATGTCATCTTTGCTAAAATGGAGACGTTCAACAAATACGGACGTTCTACGCGCTTCGCTTCGACATCGATTAATCGATCGGTTCTGTTTGCTTTAGCCGCAGTGAAAGAGGGATACAGTTGGGGAGCGAGAGAGAGTCTTTAAATGGCGTCAGCATCGGAAACAGTTTCGGACTTTCGCTTATTTTATTTAAAGCCGCGCGCATTGTTTGTGCGTGAACAATGGCTTCGGGAACCCGGAGGAAATTTCCCTTATGGCGTGGAGAGAGCGTTAAAGAGAACCTTTCTGTCGGGAGTCTCGTTAATATTTTTTCATAATTGCGGGAAAGGAACGGAAGAGAGTTAAGAAAGGGGATTCGAATGTGAACTGGAGAGAGAGCTTTCGCAATTAAGAGAGGGATTGAAGAAGGCGGAGAGACTGAAGGCCGGCAGTATTTAAGGGATATTGAGAATATATAGTCTCCTTTTACGGCAAAGGGTAAAGAGGAGATGAAAAGGCAAGTAGGTGTGTTGGGAGGGAAACAGAGGGAAAGAATGAAGTGGAGAGTAACGCGCTGCGAGTGATAAGTGACCGCTTTGAGTGCTGTCTCCATATTTCCTACGACTTCCATCTTGCAATTTCTTTTCTTATCGTACTTTCTTGCCTCGATTCCCTCCCCATCGGAGTTGCTTTTCTCTTTCGCCATATTTATATATCTCCCAGTCTTTTACATCACACCCTCTGGAACGTTTACTTGTGAATATTATGATTGAGGAAAGGTGATTGACTTAGCATAAAAAGGTCGTGCGGCTGAATTTCAAGGGAAAACAAGAGTGAAAAATTGCGTCATGACTGGGCCTCGAACTCAGGTTTCCCCTTTCATTTGTTACGTCTTATTATATGACGACATACAAATGTGTTGATTTCTCTACATAACTATACTTTACCTACACCGAGAAAAATGAAATAGGATATTATTTATAATATATATNATATGGACCTTTGGTACAGCAAAAGATTTTTAAAATCTAAGAGAAGTAGTCCAAGACGAGCGAGAGCGAGATGAATATTTTAAGTTAATTCAACAAGTGATACTCTCAGAGTTGGAAAATTTGCTAAGTACCCTCTAAATATATTCATTTAAATATGCGATGGATCACTAACAATACTCAATGTTGCTCTTCTATTGATATTACTGGAAACGCGGGAGAAATGCTTAGACGCACAGCAGCCCCGGATGTGACAGAAGTGGTCGATGATGTTGGGCGAACGGTCATAGATAAAGAAGACGACTCTTGCGATGAAGGCCGCTTCCGCGAGTGCAAAAGGCGAGGGTGGAAATTTCTTCCGAAGATCCGGGAGTCTCATTTTATCGGAGAAATCGCGCCACTTCAAATAGCTTCATTGGAAGAGCAATGGACAAGTCTTAAAGAGATGTACATCTCCTTCATAAGTTTTATGCGTTGTTCCTCTTATTTTGATGAGTGGAATATTATTCGTCTTTGAGTGGAGGAAAACGTACCTTTCGTTTCATTTTATTTTCGTCAAGTTCTAGTCTGAGTCTAAGAAAGCAAATGAGGTATGAATGAGTGAGGTATGAGTAAAACGATATTCACCCTATTCCCATCTTATTTTGAATGCTATGAAAACGGCAGTTAATGGGGTCAATTTGCCACAATACTTGGTCACTCACATAATTAATAATAATATAAAACGTATTTATTAAGGAGAGACAAAAAGTCTCCCCTAATATCGTCATTTTCCATACAGTTATTAATCAAAAAATATAGTAGAAAAGAAATAGGAAAATGTGGACAAAAAACTTAAGAGATTTCTAAGGATATTTATCTATTGAAGGAAAATATGCACTATCGCAATATCAATGATGCTTCCGAAAGATTAAACTACAACTGATTCCGTGAACTGGCGAACATTTTACTGTTAAAGTCCACACAGGAATAGAAAATTGCTTAATTTAACTACAATTGGTTTGTCCTTAATTTTGGGTCAATGGCAATGGAACTGATGAAAGAATCTTTACCCCCACATCGAGTCGGAATACATAAATCTCTCAACATTTCATAAATCAAAGATTGCTGAAAATATAGATACGAAACGTAGACTTTCTTGGAAAGTGAACTGAATTAATTATTAAGACGAGTTGCACTTATTCTCGTTGAAAAGGTCGTCTGACACCTATTGCGTGCGCACGCTTAGACAAGCAAGCTAGTTAAGAGAATGACGACTGGGGAGTGGGATTAAACGAGCTGTTTAAGGGTGCTCTATATATTCCTCCTTAACGGTTATCGGCCCACTTCTTTAAATGGCAGGCTCGAGTATTCGTGGAAAAAGTCGTAATGTTCCCAACGCAAACCTAATAAGTACTAACTGCCGAATGTCTGCAAAACTGCGACTTCGATGCGAATGGTTTTCCTTAACGGGGTTGCGTGCACGTTTGAAATAGCTCGCCTTAGAAAAGAACTGCAGTAGGAAAACACTGAAAACTGCATGATAAAGGCGGGAAAAATATTCCGGTGAAGACAAGGTTCGATTCCGATATAAACGATTCGTGGACGCGCGTGGAAAAAAAAGAATGTAACGAGCGTGTGAAGATTCTGATGACACATCGGTGGAGAAGAGCTTTTCAGATCCTTAAGAGATTTTCAGTCTGAATATCACATCTCACCTCCTCCACAATCTAATAATGGTTTTTAGATATTACTTATTTGCCCTCATTCATTATACAGTTACAGGAGATGCGTGAACAGTAACAATAGACCATCAAACATGACCGTTCACTACCAGAACAATCCGTTTAGCCGGGACTCGAACCAGGGACCTTAGTGTTGGGGTAATGGAGAGTGCTAGCGCGCAAACCACTTTGCAACCTTGGCAGTTAAGTTTTCTTTCAATGCAATTACTTTATAACTGTCTTAAAAGGGTAACTATTTTATTTGCAAACACAGTATGATTGAAAAATGCTTGATCGACTGCTAAACAGCAGTCGACGCTAGTATACCATATAATGACAATAAAATGGCAAAAAAATGAACGAATATACGTGATCTTGATGAACATATTTCTATGCTCTAAAATTAAACACGGTACACATAAAACAGACCACCGAATAACCTAATAGATTTTAATAAAACTTCAAACATATTTATTTATATTATCAATTCCAAACAAATCAAACCCAACCTCAAATTAAATTCTTCATGCGACAGCTACTATAAAAAAGTTCCGAATCAGGATCGGAACGTGTCGTAAGAAGTCACGCTACAATTTTGGAATGGATACAACGGGATGGCGCAATGTAAATTTAGGATTTTATTATTTGGCGAAGGAGGTGGGGAGGCCGTTGGAGATGGAACGGGACCGGAGGTTTAGAGAGAAAATGGTAACGGCCCTCTCTATTTCATATTTCCTCGGAATCGTTCGCCGCCAACGGAGGTTCGTCCTTTTTTCTCTCTTCGGAATGGTGTATCGCTCAAAATTTGCATCTTCCTCGATTTATCGATCGGTCGTGTGTTCGGGAGACCGGATGGAAGTAGGGGACACTTTTAAATAATGAGTTCCACGGGAAGTATGCATTAACGGGAGGAGATTAAGGAGTTTCGTGCAAAACATTCAGTCCCCGGTCTTAAGAGCATTGAATCTCTGGTTCCGGAACGTAATTCCCTATTTATGGTCGGATGTTTTTGGGATGGCGTTTCGCGCAAGCAAACCGAGATGGGAATGTAGCAGCTCGTCTGGAAATGGTTGAAAATTCGATAGAACTACCTCAGTTTTCTCGGATTACGGCTCAGTGTTTTTCGATTCTACGTCCGAGTTGACGAAGTTTAAAAACACGAAATTCATTCGATACGACGCGGAATGGTTTCCCATACGAGGCAGTCCGATACATATTCTTTGTTCGTCATGGTATTGGATGTGCATTGAGGTATTTGTGCGATGGTATTCTAAAGAAGGCCCCGCTTCAAACTACTGGCCACCAGAAAGCAACACATATACAAGCAGCCTTTACTGAGTCTATGGATAAAACAGTCATCAAAATATCATCTTTGTAAGAAAATAAGTCAGGAACTATTATATTCTTAATTTAGTTTATCTTTAACACGACAAATATTATGAATTTCATGATATTTGTAAAAAGAATGTATTTCGACGCCAGCAGAATCGGTCGTTGATTTGCTTGCATTCGTCTAAAGTGAGCCCTTTTCTTAATAACCGTTCAATTTTATCGTGGAATCATAGATAATACATGTTCGAAAGAAGTTCATGGTAATCTTTACATTCTACGGATATAAATAAATACTAGAGATAACATTTTATTTAGCTTAGAAACAATTTAGAGAGAAAGCTTTTCATGAAGAACATTTGTTAAGATATCCACTATCTGCTACCCCAGGGTTTAATGGAAGATTGGTCTCTAGTCCCAATTTGCCCAATAAAGATATTCGTACAGTATTATATTCCGAATAATGAGAGAAATGTATAGAGATTAGTTTTTGATTAGTTTTAGTTAATAGATATTTCATCTTTTCTCAACAATATTCGATATTGATTGCTGAATAAAAAGTATGAAAGAATTAGTAAATTCACACCCTGCCGTACCTCAAAGGATATTCACAGGATGATTGTGAATGTAAATATTAAGGAATACGAGCAAGAAATTTTCCTTAGATATCTTTAAGAAGCTACGATTGTCCATCCAAATTTGAATTGGAATTGTTTGTAAATACATTTTTTTACGTTAATAGTAACAGAGCAGACTATTTGGAAAGAAAAAAGTACTGTTCAAAGTTCTATGATCAAAAAGATTACTCTGTATTTCCAATAGAATGATTACTAGATGGTAATTAGGAAAAAACAAATAAGTTAAACATAAATGAATATGAATAACATAATTTTTGTTAACATAACTCTCTCACAGCACAATAATTGGAAGCAGTTCCTAAATTGTTTTAGACATTAAACCGCTACACAAAGTTTGGTTTCTGTAAGTTTGTGATACCTCAATATTAATATAATATTGGCCGTTATTTCTCTTCCCTTGAATCAAAAATACTTATCCTCAGTCAATTTCTTCATCACTAATAAGAAAGAAACTTTTTTTAATTACATGTGTCATGTGATTCTCTAGATTGATATAGTTTCCAGAGGAATTCTTCATACATGATATTTCAAAAATTGCAAAATCTGCAAACATTCCTTTGTTTTTCTACTTATGCTTCTGTATCGGAGAGATAAAAGACGTTGAGAAAAGTCAAAAAGTTCCCATCGTAACATTTTTCCTAATTTACCACTGCATGACTATATTTCCGAGTATACAACGAAGGAAACCTTTAAATCTCGGCAAAAGTACTAAACCACTCAGCGATATTTCATCTCAGCTCTCGACTAAAATAAAATGTGGTTTCGTCTCTGCTGGAAATCGTAAAACTTTCCCTTTCACCAGCAAGGAAATCATTTTCAAGTTTTAGCAAACAGGGAAGCCGCGATTAGCGCAGAGAAGGATTATAAACTTCCCTAACGAATGCATGGGAAGATAAAGAGCAGGGAATCGGCTGCGATGAAAGGGAAACCGGTTGAAAAGCGGGGAACTAATAGAGAAAATCGCGAGAAGAGGGAGAATCTCATACCCTAGCATTTTTAGAGAGAGATTAACGAAGGATTCGGGATGACAGCTTAAACGCACCACTATTAATGAACCCAGGAAAACTCCCTCTATTTTTTGCTACGCATACAGTGGATAAAATTTATTGCCTCTTGCCCTCGTACGCTTCCTATCAATAACCCTTTCGCTCCAAATCGCCCCAACCCATCCAACCGACCTTCTCCACTGGTGGTTACCATCGTTTCCTTCACAAGAGGAGTTCGTGAAATGAAAAAAAGACACGAATACGCAGGTCAAACACCGATGCAAGATAAGATAGTTTAGGTGAGGATAGTGGGCGTAAAGTGTGATAAGTAAAGGAATAGAGTAAGTGTTAACTCGGGCATTTACTCATGTTTTGCAGTTTCATCTTCTTACTAAAGGGTGCGTCTCAGACAATGGCAATAGATTGTTTAATTTCTATCTCCCGCTTATAGGTTTCCCAAATAGGATTTTATGCTACGGTAATTGCTAAAAGTTTTGCGTTTATTGACCTATTCTATATTACTAGTTACACTGGTTTACGTCTTGCAGTTCTGAAAAATGTTTTGAATTTCGTGTCACAATCAAGGTGTGTGTTACACATGAGAAGATCTTATTGGAAAGATACGGTACGGTTTGAGGTTACCGAACAAGACAAGCCAACCTTTATTAGATATTCTTTTGCAGTTTTGCCCAGGTTGAAAACTTTTGATTGGTCAGATACGATGGATCAAAACGTTTCCTAAGGCCAAAACGTCTACTGCCTATTTGTTACTTCATTTAAGTCACGACGTTGGTTAGCGTACGACTTGGCAGCGAAACCTATGACATTCAGAGGCCTTGCTATGTCATATGTACGCAATTACTGAATTTACAACAACATTAACAGTTCCACATGAAACGAAAAACGTATAAAATGTAAATAAAACAAAAGAGAACGGGGCTGGCCGGAACAAATTTCATAAAATATGGATGCAAAAAATAAGTTCACCTCGTTATATGCGGTTTCAGAAAATAACTTATGAAGTATAGCTTATAAAATATGCAATTTTTGATACGTTTATGGAAGTTACCGACCGCAACTAGATCACAAAAAAGCCGCTGCAAGCATCAAATCAATAACAATAAACCTTGTATACAAACAATGAAGCAATTAGCGAATCCCGAACAAAACTAAATACAAACTTCAAAAATGTTTTAAAAAAGATATGATATACAGAATTGATTAATTTTAGATGTAAAAATAGCGCTGCTGTTTAATCGTTGACATTGGCGTTGTTATGACGAATAGCAACTCAGTAATTCGACTGCATTAACTTACATTATTAACTTTCTCAATCATAACAACCTTTCTATTATATCTATAAAGTAATTTGTGAATCGCAAACAAAAATTATTTGAAAACTAAAAACTTAATAGAAAGGGAATTTTGCTTAATTAGATTGATTTAAAAATTAAAATTAACTTTTAAAATTTTACAGCGAACGTTGAAATTGTTACCTCGTGTAACAATACATTTCATTGAGTCCATACATTTATCTTGCATTCAAATGTACAGAATTATTAGAGGTAATATAGTGAAGGTAACGTACTTGCTGCATCTGAAGGCAGAATTTCCCAAACGAGGAAGGTACCACTGAAAGATAACTGGAGTCATGAGAGAATCTCTCAGAGGCTCGGGATAGAGAACGAATAGGACGGATCGGGGGGAATTAAAGAGATTAAGTCTTTCAGCGCTAGCAGAAGGGTTTTTCGCAGTGGGTGGGATATGAGAAACTTCAAGGAACGGGTTTTATAAAAAATTAAGGTGCGTTTTTAAGTGCGGGAAGAAAAATAATGGCGGGATCGGATAATCTGGGAGGGGAAGTCGAGGGGGAGATGAATGTCTGGATAGGGGACTTTATCCCGGACGGAGGGGAAAGGGATTTAGCGGGAAGAGACCCCTTTCTTTCTTTCATTTCTCCTTTGCGATTCTTCTGCTTCTCCATCGTTCACGTCTCCTAGACGGGGAAGATGGGAGCGGAAAGGGAGGGGCACGAAAGGTTTTCTGCGAGGAAAATGGAGGGAATGAAATACGGCAGGAAGTAGGCAGTGGATGAAAAGAGGAAAAGAGCTAGAGATTATGGATGGGAGAATAGATATCGAGAAAAGGGGGAGATCGAAAGTTTTCGCCAAGAATAGCTGAGCTGGTGTTTTATCGCCGTGATTATTCGCCTATGTGCGGTAAATAAGCACTGATGACGGAGGAGGTATTAATGCGGCATCTGCACTTTATGTTACTGTTAATGAGCTCCCTCTCGGACCAGTCTCAGATTCGTAAAGCCCTTAATGAATCTATAACTTAATTTTAGACTCTTTAGTGAGTCGCAATCAACATGATAAATCATTTAAATATAGCCGAGGAATTAGAAAGGATAGGGAATGCGCTAAGTGGTTTGAAATTTATTAATACATGTGAATAATTTAATAAAAAGACAAAATATTGATTTATTACGGTTTTCTCGAAGGGTCTCATATAATTTTCTCCGGAATGTTAATTATTCAAAATAATAAGCCTCCCATTTATAGACTTTATATTTCTACAAAAATTCTCCAATTACAAATTATAAGTTATACTGAATACTTGCCACAATACCTGTGAAATTAAGAAAGAGTCATCAATAACTCGTAACTTAGCTCTAAAAACATTTAACTACTTCACTATTATATATAGACCATATCATACTACATATTTTATAATTTTTCTATTGGGATCAAATTTACAGAAAATTCACTAGCTCAGAAATGCATTTTATCAAATCGATTAATTTCGACTTAATACAATGAGATTCAAAGAAATTAAAATATCAATATAAATGTATCTTTCTCGAGTGGATGACGCCAAAATTAATAAATCTTCATTCCGAGGCTATTTATCGATTAAACAATAACTACGCACAATACATAAATGAGATATTAATGGCATTAAATTCTACGAAATTTCTCACTCAAAACCTGATATATCAATAGCCAATAAATTAATTCTTAATCCCATTTTAGCATTAAGATTATTTATAAATGATACATCCGCAAAGAGTAATTCGAAATTACATATTCGACAGATTGGATTGAAAAGCCGGATTATTGCAATAGATGGCGATGGCTTTCAATTTAATCCCATAGTTAATCCTGAAATCCCTTATTTAGAATGATAACCAATGGCTGTGTATAGATTCGTACATCAGAACAAATTGGGCTGACAAATAATCCTGTTCGGAGTAATTGCCTCGTTATTCTAGACGGGACGAAAGAATACGCAGGAGACAGCCACGTTTTGCTCGTCACACCATGACGGACTGCGTTAGTCTCTCTTTGTTACAGTGTGTTATACCTCTGGGATGATGAAAAAAGTCGCCCCAAAGGAAAAATCACCAATGCAGAATGAAAGTCCACTTTTTTGTTATTTTCCCCTTAGCTTGCTTGCTGGCAAACATCCAATGAATTATAAGGCGTAGAATGTTTGCTGTAATTAAGACACCACATTATTTCCAGTCTCATGTTTATCTCTCATGCTTCTGTAAAAGTGAAGTGAACTTACGAAATTATTTAAATTATCATTTCGAATAAGGGGTAGGTGTAGCAGAATACGAATCTTACTAAACTGCACTTTCATGTTATATAGAGTTTATAATACAAGCATTAGTCTGTTCAGTTTACTTTTTGTGAGTTTGCTGTAAATAGTGTTGTGACTTAAGTAGTACAGCAGTCAGGGAGTGTCTATATCTCAATAAGCAAATATCGATGAAAGTATACCTGGATTTTTATCAATCATTTCTTTATAGATCAGTTTCAAAGGTTAAGAGAATTAAGTTTACAATAATTAAAATCGTCATTTATTCAAGGAAAGGCCAACAGACATGCCTTGCCTAGTTCTTTCAATATTCTTTACAAAGCTTATAGCGTGAGTACTATTGCAGTATCATTATGTGACGTGGTGATACTGTCATCGCAATACTAATAGTACATATTAATTCAATTATACTTTGTAACATAAGGCTTCTAAAAACCATTTAAAAAATTATTTCCGTCGGAATATTTTTATTTGATTGCAATTAGTTACGGCCATGTTATTTAATCAACTCGTTTTAAATTGACACAGATACTGAACCTCATGATCCTAATATTCGTAAATCTCATGCTTCTGACCACTAAAACTTCTGATGATAGCTTATCTAGAAATCATCAAAAGATACAGATCTTACTCAAATACGCAGATGTTCATAGGTGGAGCTCTTTACGTGAAATGTTACCTCATTCCTCGTGAAGAATTTTCCTTGTCGGGAATGAAGAGAACAATGTGAGACAAAATCCTCAGAAAATTATGCGGGAGAAGTGCAGGTGAGGCTTCCAAAAATGGTCTTCTTTTGTTTTATTGTTAATCCCTTGCGGTGTTAGAATAGGAGAGTTAGTCACATATTTCATTCACTGGGCGACAAAGTTAGACGAGGCGTGAAATTTTCGTTAAAGGAGGTACGAAAAAGAAACGAAGTAAACGGTTTTGAACAGAGAGAAAGACGAGGGAAGAGATTCTGGCCGTAAGACGGAAGCCGGGTTTCCTGGAGAGAAAGAGAGAGGAGTAAGAAGGAAAATGGATAGAGATGCGGAGGGGGGAGGGGGGGGTGAACGGAGATTAAGAGAGAATTATTAAGAGGCGGAGCCCTTTTTTGGAAAGGGACGGGTCGAAGAATAGAAAGGGTTCAGAAATGGAGTCCGCGGTATATGGGAGCTTAAAAATGAGAGGCTGAAGAAGGAGACGGTGAAAAGGGGCGTGCGTGCGGGGGTCTTCGTGTGATGGGACGGGGAAAGCTCGGATGATGAGGCGATATAGACGACCTTGCGGCTGGAGGATACACTCGCTCTTTTGCAGGTTGACTCAACCCCTTGAAAAACCCTCTCTTTGCCCACCGTCTCGCCCTGTGCGACTCATAAAGATGACAGCATCCGCCCCCATATTCCAACGTCATATACTATCCTTACCTTTTCTCCTTCCTCTCCCCCTATCGTTCTAAAAAGGCGCACACGTACATTCGGAGGCGATAAAAATAAAGTTTTCATGGAGAAGAACGGGGAGTAGAGTACTCACTTTCCGCCTTCGTTCGAAAAAGGGTAAGGCTCGTTTTTAGACTTTCTCGGGCTCTTTCCGGGCGATACCTAGAGAGACGGCAATTAAGATGTGCCGAGGAGATGGGAACAGGAGGTGATAAGATAAATAAAGATCGAAATAATGGGCAGTTAAAGAGATTTGAGAACTAAATGTAATTTTTTCTCAAAAATTATGTTAAAAATAATTCTTCCAATACCTCCGCAAACATAAATAAATGAATTGGATATTAACTATTATCATGTATACCAAATCAATTTTAAATTGGAGAAAATATTTCTCGTTAAAGCAATGCCATTGGCAATCATCCCCAACTCATCACTTTTTATTTTTATACATATATGCTAAATATGGATCCATAAGAGATGTATTTTCGTAATTTAAATGAAATTCATGGGAAAAAGGTACACGGAAAACCTTTTTGGTAAAAAGAATCTGAGAACTTAAAACAATAAATAAAAAACATTCACCCGTACCCCAAAAAACTAATTTATTAGCGACCTAGGTTTCAACGCTTCGGTTCATCATCAATTTAGCAATTCTTCGTGGTACGGGTGAATGTTAATCCATTTCTTGTGATGGAGACCTACAAGAAAGTCGTGTCAAAAGGAATTCATAGAATCTAAGAATGCGCGATAAATTAATTACTGTTCTCTGAAATTCTTTTTGCGGAACTACCAAAATACGAAAAACCTTATGAGAAGGAAAATAAAGTAATTAAACGGTGGTGTATATAAAGAGTAGATCATTTCCAGATATATACATTTATCGCCCAGAAACTGTTATAATTGTCCGTTTGAATTGTAGCACTAATACTGCTGGGCTCAATCGGTGGACGATCTTTCACTGCTGAAAATGTTTCAAAAACAATTCTTACCACGGAAAATGGCTGCACGCTAAGTACCCTTAGGAGTTTCCCTTCGCTCTTTCACTTATTACCTCATATGTTTTGAAGTTCCTATAATATTGCCGAAATTTACTTGATGAGGTCCTATTCTATCTGTAAGTGCCTCATCTCTACCGTTTGAAGTATGAATTCACTCAGTTTTTCTCTAAGTTCCCCAAGTTTAAGTAAAAAAGGTTATTGTAAGTACACTTTTGACAAAATAGAAATAGCATAAGACCTGTTTTAGGAGCATATAGTCTATATCAGATTTTCAACTTTTAGTCGATGTTTCGCAGTATCTGCTCAAACAGATCTCATGCTGAGAAAAAAGTGGGAAAAAGTACTTTACTGTCATCTCATCTTCCAAATTTCCAAGTGTATTTGGTTTTTGTTACAAATATTGGAATTAATTCTTAATCTGAATAGATGAAACCTGAATGAAGAACTGAATCAAATTAAAATAAGACAAGTGTTACAAGTATTGAAGAAGAGTCCAAAGGAAGGCTTAGTAAAAATTCAAAGAATATACTTAGAAAAAAACCTGATGCAGAAACAGATAGAAAAAAAGGTATACTTCATAATTTAGACTTCAGAGGCAATGGAAGCGTGAGAAATAAATGTATAGGAAAGTGAAAATATAAAATGGCAAAAACAAATAAAGAACGAAGAACAATCAAAATGTAGGGATATAAATTTTGTAAGAACGCACTGCCTACGAATGCTGAGTGGGAGGTAGAATAAAATGTAAATGTGGGGAAGAAACTTTACTAAATGGTACATAGAAGAGAAAGGAAAGGAGAAAAATAGAATAGGAAGTTCAAGATGGGAAAAGTTGAGGCAAAAGAGGGGCGACGGGAGAAAATTATGGGGAAAGAGGTGAAGGAGAAAGAAATTTCAGCCGAAGTTAAGAGATTCGTTCGGACCTTAATTGGTAAGGTTAAGCCCGAAAGAGTCTTTCTTTCGCCTTACCTCCCCCGACATTGTATTTTGTAAATTGTAAAAATCGAGAGGAGGCTAAAAATGATACAAAAGAAAATTTTCTCCGAAGGAAAAATTCAGTGGAACCGAGGGCCTAGAAAATAAAAAAAATCACGAAAGCAGAGCCAAAGAAGAGAGAGAAAACGAGCGACGCATTAAAATGTGGTGTAAAATAAAGAGGATGCTATTTTCACTTAAAAATTTTGGAAATGTTTGCAGGCAATGGGCTTTCGGTGAAAACTCAATTTAATTAATTAATAAAATAATAAAATGTGGTGGAAACATCACACTCAAAACACATTTAAATAGTTTACATCTACCTAGTAATGAAAAAATTAATAAGACAGCATTTTGCATGATGGGATAGTACAGTGTGTTCATCATTGAAATCTATCAATCCCCAGAGGTAGTTATTTTTCTGTGAGAAGATTAAATAAGCCATATTTTTGTTATTTAAACGTATCAATTTTTTCGTAGAAAAAAGGTTGCTTTATAAAAAAAAGTAACGTACAACTAATTAAAACCTTTAAGGGATATTGAAAAGTCTTCGGATGAATTTCCCCATTCTGTCAAACTGTCATGTAAACGATTGTTTTATATACTTTTCTGTAAATATGTTATACTCTTTCTATGTGATCTTATAGGAGTAATAGTGTTTAAAGTAAGACTATTTCTGATCGGTGAAATGTACGAACGTATCCCTCATTGCTTCCAAATTCGATAGGTTGATGTCAGATAATTCAAATGATTTCGAAGTCAGGCAATTCAATTAGTGACTGAAAAAGTCGAGCTATACCGGAAAAATATAAAAATGATGCCAAGTAGTAATCAAAACACAACAATAATCCACAAAGAACGTATTTTTAGGGTTTATGTAATTACAATTCGAATTTTGTTTCCTTCATTCCACTAATAGTCGCGTTAGATACTTCATCGACAATATCACATTCTATTGCTTAATTAGTTTTGCGTTCAAGGCTAAGAGAGGTTAACTGAAAATGATTGTTATCGAGCGTAATTCCGAGGTAATCCATTAAGTGCAGATGATGTAATACACAAACCTCCATTCTCTAACTAGAAAAATCGGATGACCGGGAATCAATCCCGGAACCTTGATGTTCGAATGATAGTGGTTCCACCAATGAGATCGACATTTGTAATAGTACTCTCAAAGATAAGAAATTTTAATCTCTATTTGAAGCAACTATAATTTGTTTCCATTTAATCATAATTTGGTAGCACTTATTAAAAAGTGAGAAGACAACATTAATTATTTAGAATATGAGGAATGGTGAAACACAAGTGCAAGATAAAGAGGCTAATTGGAGATAGTAATCAGAGTCGAGTAGAGGGAGAGATGTGGGCGTAAAATGGCGACGTGGGAGGAAGGGACTATGGGAAGAGGGGACAGAGGTGTCCCCTCTTCATTGCTCCGCAGGGGAAAATAACGAGGTACCTCGCTGTAATTACTCCGAGAGGATTGGGCGGGTGAGCACCAGCGTGCGGGTAGAAAAAAAGGAAACATCCCCGCACTCTTCGTCGTGTCTTGGTTGCGTGACTCCTATTCGTTGGGACCCTTGTTTGTCTCCTCTATTTCTCTAGTCCCAATCACATCGTCGGATGAGAGGGGGAATGTGTGCCAGAGAGGCAGTTTAGTGCTCCACCCGGTCTTTATGTTCCACTCCGTCTTTTAAGTCTTGTTTGTCTGCGGGTGTTAAATGGAACAATCGACTTGTTTTTGGGGTTAAATTCCTCCCGGACTTAATTCACCGTCATTCTCCCGTTTGTGCCACTGTGAGATCAATTTGAGGGATGACGCCTCTTCAAATCGTTCCGGTATCAACGTGTTTTACTACTATTCGTTCCTGGCCCTTCCCTCTCTGGATTCTTCCTCTGAAGAAAAATGTCGCGACATTTCCGTCGGATACCGCTCGGTCGGGAAAATAAAACGCTCTCTATCTCTTCCGTTTTATTCTGCCGCCGGTCACGTTTTTTAAATTACTATTTCGATTTTCTTACGTTTCCTCTCTAGGGTTTCAATTTCTTTTATTTAGCGTCCCACTTTTCAAAGTCCTGTCTCCTTTTTATCTCCCTCGAATAAACTAACCTCCTCATTCAGTTTGTTCTATTTCCACTGCCTTCCTACATTAAGGGTCTTCCCACTTTTTGATTTCTTAGGCCCTCAAAGTGATAAGAGAGAGTGAGTCATGTTATTAACTTTCAAGAGGTACTTATTATTGATTATTTTACATATATTGGAATACTGCCAAGGGGTAATAAGCAACATACTAATATCTGTTAGACAAAAAGTAAAAGATGTATTCTCCAATTAACCAAAATGAATGGAAACTCAGAAATACCGTACCTTGCTTTATAGTATTTATATAAAAGGAACGGATTTTCTTCAAGCAGAAAACTCTGAGAATTGAATATTCAGAGAACACCTTCATTATTGTCATCTTCAAGATTGCTAAAACTCCCTAGGGAAGAAACATATTTATTGAAATTGCTTGTTCTTCCTGGTATACAACACTTTACATACTCATTCGCCATGTCAAAACTAAAACAAATTACATCTCGTGCAGCTGTCAATACTATCAAATATCATACGAGTCGTTCGTTACGGTATCGTTCACAGCCATGGCCTCTCATCGCGCAAAGTCACCTAAACCCTTTTCCTTAATTTTTATTCAATTAGACTCAGGTATGTGAAATTTCAGCTTGGACTTCCCTGGAGATGTTTGACGTTTATCTCAAAATTTGAAAATATATTGGTTTGTGTTTAAAAAGCAAATTAAAATTAGACAGCTCATTAAAATAAGTGACTACTTTGCTCCCAGGCCTTTCTTAGTTTATTTAAAATTAAGTTTTGACTTTTCCTATTAATTCGATTAAAAAGCAAACAGAAAAAATTATCAATCTTAGCTGTATATTCTTTAATTTCATTATGCGTAAATATTCATGAAGTAAAATAAATAAATGCATTTACTTTTATAGCCTCAAGAAATTATTCAGCCGCCTGTAGTACGTCTGAATTTGTTTTCTGTTGAGGGCTTCCTTAATTAACGATCGGGATACTGAGTGGATAATTGATGAAGGAGCTGCAAAGGTTTCTTTCATTTGTCTGTAGGAATACGACCACGCAAAATATCTCTCTGTCCTTGGAACTCAATGATATTTGCCCATGGAAAGAGGAAAAAGATTTCCTAATTCTGATTTTTGAAAACGCTTCTCACGATGAAATAAGGAAAATATCCTTGTAATCATCATAAGCAGAATATATGAAAATATAAGGGTAAGAAATTTGCGCAAACAGCAGTAAAGGATAAAAAGAAAACAAAACAAGGAAGCAATCATCCAAATAATATTCCCAGTTAACAATTGTATCCTCAGTATAACGAAAGAAAATTGCAGGGAATAATTCGTAACGATTGCCATAATACACGTTCAGCTCAATCAACTTGGTCATAACGAGGAAACCTCCAATTTTGCCATGACGTTTTAATATTGAAATTCTTGCAATGAGCACCATTAGTATGACGGCTTCGCCTTTACGCCTCCATTTGCTATTCATCTCACTGCAGACTCGATGGCAAAATTCGCGGACGCCTTCCGCAGCCGGAGTGGATATTCATAGGAAATGAGTGACTGGCGATAAGAATAATAAATTACGTAAATGTGTCACGCGCCCTCGAGTTTCACTCGCATTTGGAGGACCGTTCCCACGGACTGAGGGGGCCACTAAATTAGCCTCTCTAAGCGCCACTTCTAATTGCTTGTCACTCCATAATCCCGTTTTTCTCTATCCTTTGGCTAATGCGCGCATGAATTATGTCCCGAGAGCGGGTTGCGGGTTCTGAGAATCCGAAGGCGAAGTAAATCGTACTTACGACCTCGGCGAATTCTCAACTAAAGAAACTTTTTATCAATTTATTTTTCGGGAAAGCATCTTTTTTGGCCCTCACAAAACATTTTGACAAGGGTAGGCCCACTTTTTAGCCCAGTTTTCCTTCGTCTCGATCAGTAAATGCCACCGACAGATCCGCAATGGAAAATGGAAAAAATAATCTACGTTTCCTATCTCCGTTTTTCTCTTTCCTTCGCTTGCTTCCTTTAACCACCGCAGCTGTCTCTCTTCCTTTCCATATACCATTCCTTTCACTCTTCTTAAAGGAGATCACAACGGAAGAGGATATTTGTATTCAAACTCAAAAACATGGTCGTTGAAAAACATTCGACTTTATCGAACGCTGGCTTGAAAGATTCGTCTTTTCGGAATACTTCCTCAAGAAATTCTACATACCCATTAGTGCTGTGAGGATGATATTTTATTAAACATAGCAAGATGGTATTGCGTAAGAAATCCATTTATTAAGATAGCATTCAATTTTATCAACCGAGAATTTATTTATTTATTTAGATGGGATGAACTCTAAAACTTGAAATTTTTCCCAGGCATCCAAGTAATCTTGACTTGAAAGGAGCTATCAATAATTGAATGATTTCGTTTCAATATATATCCGGTAAACTACTTCCCCTTTTCTCACGGAAAATTACTTTCAAACGATGCTCCATGAAGGTGTCCCACTTCAATGAATACTTTTATCAGAAAGGGATACGCAATTGATGGTTTTTTATATTTTAATAAGCATACAAAAATGCATACTGAAGCACCAGCAAAAATTCCTTCCTTCAAGATTTCTTTTTAACATCTCCTTTAACACACAACCCCCTCTTTTCTCAGTATGTGCCCAGCCCATCTGATTCTTCTGCTCCAAAATTCACTTATTATATCCGCACCCTTAAATAGGTTTCTGATTTTCCTATCGTGCCTTCTTCTCTATTCTCCTGGCTCGTATACAGGCCCATAAACTTTCCGTTATGTCGTACATATTTTGTTTTCAAACACCATCAGCTTTTCCCCCTCCTTCTTATTTAGTGTCCATGATTCAGAGCCTTGGAGCAGTACTGGACAAATTATTGTTTCGTAGATTCTGATTAAGAATTATGTATCTGGATAAAAAGAACCAATGAAGCTTTCCTTTTGCTTACGCATTATGGATTTCTACTACAACTTGACTTATTCTGTGAACTCTCAAATAGGTTACGTCAAAGAAGGATATAACATCACTTATCTGGGCTCACAGATCCTGGCAGCGCATTCGCCGTTGGTGAAAGCGGTCCAGGGTTTGATTCCCGGTGGGGCACTACGTACGAAATGACCTTTGCTGTCAAAGTAACAAATCTACTACTACTAATATCACTTATAATCAGTACGTATGTCGTGTCACACAATACATTAAAATAATCTCCCACCCTCAACGTTAGTTTGAAAACACCCACCGACGTAAAGTTTCTCAAAAAATGCCTTCCGACGTCCGTTTCCTTCTTAACTATCAGCAGCTTTGTTCTGGCTGGGATGGAATCGCTTTCGGAATAAAAGTCGGCATTTATTCGGCACGTCGGGTTTTAAAAAATCCGATACTTCAAGAGTTTCATCTTTCAGTGGCGACAGAAGATACCGTTTCCCCCGCACCAAAACACGACTGTATCCGCAGCAAGGGCGAGTCGAAGAGAGGATAGATACGCTACCGGTATCATGTTGCGGACGCATGCCAGACTACTTCGGGAAGAAGGAAGCTGAATGAGACGGGGAATGGGTAAGGGGGGAAGAGGAAAGCGATAGAACGGCTGAAAATGCAGGAAAGAGAGATGAGGAGAGAGAATAGAGATAGTGGAAAAGGAGTGGAAAGAAGTTGAAAGAGAGATAGGGAAGTAAAAAGAGTAGAGGAGTGAGTGAGCTAAGGGTCTTCCTTAACGATGTGCAGAACTGGTTAAGGAAAAAAAAA
>KZ308556.1:4510388-4586609 GCA_000376725.2 Ladona fulva | reverse complement strand
ATATGGCGCTGAATTTCCAAACGTATTATTTTAAGAAAATATAAATGTTTCTTAATAATTATATTTTGTTTCGTACTTTTATATTGTATTAGATTTATAAAGTACAATTCCAATATCGTATATTTATGAATTCATTTTTTTCATTCTTTTAATATTATCTTTAGAACTAGACAAATAAACATAATCGATATTTCAATTAAAGGTCTTTGAGATGAAATAAAATTGTTTGAAGTATGTTACAATGTTATCTAAAGACGTGTTTTTAGTTGCTACGGTTCTAAAAAGTAAGAAAATGCTAATTCCTCCTTTTTCCCATCACTTGGTGAAAGATATGAATTTCATGAGGGAAAAGGTACAAAAAATCTAAAACTTCCTGCGAGAACCTCACAAGCAACCTAGTTCTATAAGAGAATGTGGAGAAACTTGAAAGGAAATCGGAATTAGAGTTTCGGAGTTCGATCGATAGGAGCCCAAGTTAAAAAGAATAATGAAAGCAGGTCTACCCTCATTGAACCATTTCATAATTTAAAAGCTGGGAAAGGAAAGAAACCGCAAAATCTAAGACAAGTTCTACACGGCCTATACCTCACAATGTAACGTACTGATTGTTTATACGTGGTTACGAATCTTTCAGCATGCAAATTTGTTCGAAACTTTTTGCACACTTCATTTGTCACCAAACTATTTCGTAAGATCAAACACAGGATCGTGGCAGCTATCCGAGAGAAACAGTTTAGTCTTATCACGGTAAAATATTCCTTTCCTCATTTCCGTGAAGTTGAGCCCCAGCGATAAGTAGACTTAAATGCACTGAACTTTCCGTCTTTAAGTTTCATTCCCCGAGCTTTACCGAGGAGGTCGATTATTACTCCATCAGGTGGAAATTCTTGCCACTGGATGTCAGCACCTCTTCAAACAACGGTACAAAAGTTTTGGAATTCCATCCGCTAAAAGGGTTCCTGTACTTCAGCCAACCGTCGTGTGACTCGTTACTCACTAAGCAGAACTTTGAGTCGACAAACCTTCCGTCCATTTTCTCAAGCCTCCCAGCTCTATGATGGAGGATAATGCTGCTAGCTCAAACTCTTAAGAGCTTTGGCCTCTCTCCGATTCCGAGCTATATCCGTTAACTTTTACGAACGATGGCCTACTTGTCATCTTCAAAGAATTCCTTAGTTGTCGTTAACATTCAGAGGAAGATGACTTTTACGCAGACCGTTTACCATAGAAAATATGCGAATGCCTACGTAAATACTACGTCGGTAGTCTAAGTCAATCGAATGATCCTCGAAGCACTATTTATGAACTAACAACAATAACAACCGTTTCAATCGAGCGGTTATTTAATGACCTCGTCTTAAACTTACCTACAGACAATCCATGCGTATTTTATCATTAAAGCAACCACTGTCCGTTATTTTCATAAGCATATTATTTTAGTATTTTTGGGATTTCAAACGATAAATGATTATTTTATATAATTGTTAATATTGCTACAAAGGAATTGGAATTGGGATTTCTTTCAATTTTTTTGTTGATAACGTCACTGAACCTCGAGGATGGTACATGTCTAGATTATAAATTTTATTCATTTATTATTATCCAGTAAAACAATATTTAATAACAGAATTCCAGCAATAGTATTTCAGTAATAGTGTTTCATAAACTTTCTTAGGCTAAGTTTCGAAAAATTAATTATCGATCTCTTACAGAAATTATAGTACAATACATTTGAAAACTTCATTTTAATAATCCTCACTTCTCTTTCTTAGGAACGAAATCAAATCTATGATGAACCACGTTTTACATATTCTGCTACCTCAAATAGGTTCAGACAATGCTTGACGTAAATTAAACAAAATTTACAAGGGGGAAACCAGTCATCAATAGAACTAACGAAATAGAGCATATAAGTGTGGTTACAAAAGCGATAAAAGTAAAAAAATTGTCTTGATGACATACGAGTATGCTGGTGGGACAGGATTAAGATTGTCTGATACTGCGAGAAGTAATTCGTTATATTTCGAAATAATATTAATAACATTTTCATATTAAGCTGTTTATATATATTTCAAATTAAGCATTTCTAACAGTAATTTTTCCAAGTTTAAAATAACTCATTCAAACTTTATCATTATGTAGTTTTAACTTAGCAACATTATTCCTCAGCTTCTGGATGTTGCGATGAATTTCAACGACTCACCACAGTAGTGACTCAAGTTAAGAAAGCTCACCGATAGAGTAGAGAGTGAGTTTCTCTGGCATTGGCGCTTGAACGAGTCAGGCGTTTCTCCAATTCATCTATTGCCGCATTTACAGTTCTACGAGTGGCAGTAATGCGACAAGTTCTGTAATCGGTTCTTACATGCACCTACGTAGACGTATTCCTTCACTTTTTGCACCCTTTTGACAGACGGCCACCTCCTACCAGTCTTAGTGAAGAATGCGAGTGATTGTTACGGAACTTTTTTATGAGGAGAGGAAAAGGAACGAGAAGCTGTATCATGAGCTCGTGAAAGGAAGAAAAAGCAAACAAAGTATGTCCGAAGAATTCTGATAGAAGTGAGAAATGAAGAAAGGATGGATGTCGATGGAAGGAAATGATTTTCGGGCCAACTCTATGATAAAGGTATTGAATAGAGATCTAAAAGAAAGAAAGTGTCGACACTTCATTCTTCCTAGTTTTTTTTCGTCCCTTGACTCCATCCCTTTCACCCGGAAGGTCATTAAGCTTGTTCCTGCCCAGAGATTAAGACCTTCCTCGACTGAGCCTCTGGACAAACTGATTCCCCGCTCTTGGTAGAGATTTCACGTAAGAAAAAACAGTTAACTACGCACGTTGTTCCATTTTCCGTACATTTACAATGAATATAAGCCGTTTCTAAAGATTTCAAGAATATTTTTATGTAAGAATCTTTATTTTTCTAGTATTCTAGCACTTTTATTTGTGATAGCAAGCTTTAGTATAACTTCAGAAACATTAAACTATCTTCAAATGGAAACGGCGACTTTGGTAAATAAATTGAAAATTTAGAAATCTAAGATTAATATTGTACGTAAATTAACTAATAAATCCATTAACACAATTCCAATACATTAGTCTCTCCCCATTTCAACTCATCGATTGAGTAAACATGAAAAAATACCATTGTGATTATAAATGATTAAATTCTCAACTTTAACGAAAGTATTTAATTGAAGTTAATCCCTGGACGTGAATTCAGTCAAAAATTATTAAATCTAACAGCAAGTACACCCAAAATCTTATTCACTAACATTCACAAGGGCAATTTAGGAAATTTCGGGAAGATTAAATTTGAGTGATGTTTCAAACAAGGAGAGTCGAGGGTTGGATCTACTCAGAACACGCTATGAAATTGCTAAAATATTGCTTCCCTCCGAGAAATAGAGAGAGAAAGGTTCTTTGCAGATACCGAATTCTGGATCACAAGTATGAAGAGAGATCAGAGACCGTACCACGTAAAATAAACGTCCCATCTCCTCTGTTTCAGTAATAAAAATGTAAAGTTTTATACTCGATTTGAATTTAATAGAAAATGCGAGACCTTAGAGAGAGGTTCTGATGATTATACCTACAGTATGAAATTAAGTAATACTTGGTTAAGAACTGATACCAGAGTTACCTAGTCAAATTTCAAGGATCGAAATTCTTAATTCTGAATCTTGTTCTTTTCACATTCCATCTTGCAGTAGTAGAAAAGGGCTTCTGGATAGAAATGTGACTAACGCGTTAGACTGCGATGGAAGTAGTCCTTGGTTTGAGATCTGTCGAACTTTTAAGATTACCGATAACAATTGAAAATGTTCATATATGTCTCATTTATAGTATGTGATGAAGAAGAAGGTAAAACGGTGACTAAGTTTTCATAAAGGTAAATCAGAATGTATTGAATCGGCGATATTCATCATTCGTCTACCCAAAGTTAATGGAATATCATATGATAGATACTTATCGTATTTATTGCTAGCTGTCACCTATTGGTTATTCTTCACATCTTTCCTCTTAAACTGCCTCTTCGTCATCTCAAAATCTTTCATATATCATATGGCCTCATATTCTATCCCTCCAAGAAAACCCTGTTGACCTTAATTTCTACACTTTAGTTCCATAAAGTATCCGAAGCATCCTCGTGGCATTGGAGATAATGCCTTATTTTAGAAATGTGATATCTCTCAGCTCTTGAGAAGGATTTCATTTTCGAGGAACATATCCTCCGTTGCCTTTTTAGATGGAACTGCCGCACATGCTCTGAAAGGTTTGTTGATGATGTGGATGATTCCTAGAAAAGTCCATACAGGAGTATTATTCCCATCGAGCTTATCACTACAACATTACTCCTGGAAGACAGAGTGTTTTTGATCTCTGGACATCAAAGGAAACATTTAATACATGCTATGCAATACAGGCGCCAGAAAATATACTAACATTATATGCGCCATCTACACCCTTCATTGAAGCTGTCTACATGGTTATACAGACATGTACTACGACAACTAGCCAAGATGAGTAGTATGCCCAAGTCAACAACGATCATATTAATATTTACATATTACTTATCCACCAGTTTCATAGATAGAACGATCAATCGATAACAATCTCATTTATATATACACTTAATCCTTAGCCAGAAGAAATATTCAATATCGGCTTTTTATTGTATGACTGGATCCCGTCAGACTTTTTTCAAGTCCATTCTTCCTTGGGTATGACTGGATATTTGAGCTAGGCGCGATAAGCTTGATCATACGAATGAACATATCCGTATATTGTATCATATGCAACTTACTTGCACATGGCTTAAGATCACCAAAATATCAATCAATTGCAAGTAGTCACCAGGAAATCGGGAATATTTTAAAATTTCGTTATGATTTTAGATAGTAAGACTCACTGGAACCAAATAGAAGCTAAATTATCATTCATTTCACTTACACAACAAACCCTTGTCACATGAGAGCAAAAAGCCTTTTTGTCAACCGTTCGATCCAACTCATTTTTATTAAAAAATCATTTCAGCTCCATTTATACAATAGGAGATTAATAAAGATGGATTTATCGGCATCCTCCCCACAAAAAAGAAGCTAATAGATTTACAACCTTTCTTTTATACAATTTCATTCCAGAGAGAGCCGACAAAAACAAAGCAATCCCTCCCCATTCTGCCATTTCCGCATCCACTCCCCGCCAAATTGGCCGAAAATTCACAAGAGACGTGGATTGATAAAGAGCCCGCCAAATTTCGTCAGCGTGACGGTCGTAAACAGCCCCAGAAGGGCCTTCGGAAATTTCACGCCTCTCTCCGGAAACGAGTACGGATGGAAAATCAGACAAAAGACGCCGCCATATGCCCAAGTGAAACACGTTTGTCGTGCGTTACAAATACTTTTTTGTTCGTTTTCTCGTTGGTCAGTTCTTTATTACTGTCCATTCTCGCAACTTCCCACCTCATGGTTTCCTTGCCATCTACCGCAAGTTTTCTCTGTCTAGCAGAATTTTAACTACTTTCCTGTAACCATTGATGAATGGAGTATGTTAATTTGTCCTATTTATTAATTANTTCAATTCTCTTGCTATTTTTGTACACTGAAAATGTATATACAACGAAATTTCTTTGAACTTAAGTGGTATTTTACAAAGTTGCAGAGTGTTTATGAAAATATAAGATCTATGCAATTCGTTCCTAACTTATCAAAGAATCAACGGCATTTTTAGGATTCAATTATTCCTCCTAACGTGACCCTATAGTCCAACATGAAAGCAAATACCGTCGATGAATCGACCCAACAAGAAAACTTCATAAAGAGGAATTTGACTGCAATTATAGAATTATGTACAATTTAAAGCGCTAGTTTAGACGATTGCTTAAAAGGCTTAAAACACAACCATAAGAATAATATTTAATTTGTATTCTATACGTTGTATTCTATCCGTATGAATGGCGTTCATTCTTGTAACTCCCCACTTTTAAAAGTGTTATTTTATTCCATCATTGTGCCAAAGGAACACTTTCTACTCATAGCATTTTAGCTTAGGACAGCGAAGACATTTTTCCTAGTAAGACAAATTTCTTCTGTAGAGATTTTGGTAAGTAATGGAAGAGGGTAAGAGATTCAAACCGAAATTCGGACTTAAAAGTTTACAGAAAGACCACTTTTCTTACAACTATTCCTTGTGATTACTCCAAATATTCTTCCCTACTCTATTCCTCAAGATCTTTCGCAAGTTTTTTCTGAGATGCTTCCAGTTCTTCTCTCTACATTTCTTCTATCTTTTCATCTTATCATAACGTTTTTGCCAGAGTTTCTCTCAAATTCTCCCTTTAGGTCTCTTTCGAGTGTAGTTCTTCCAATTTCCTCATCAAAGGTTTCTCACATTTTGTTCTTATGATATCCTCTGTAGTTTCAATACTCTTAACTCCATGATCCTAATTTCAACTCATATATACACGTAAATATACGGAACGTTTTTACGCAATGTTCTCAGCTCTAAATCCCATTCTTTCAGCCACTTCTCCCTCCAACTTTCAAACCCAGTAACTTTTTCTCCTACCTATGATAACCTACTTCAAACAATCTCTCGTGTTCGTCTTTCTTTCCCATATATTTGTCAATATTTAACATCCATCAGTGACTTACCATCCTTTTTATTATCGCACCCTTTTACCTTCTTAATTCTATTTCATTTATGATTTTTGTTCATAGGTTTTTTATTTTATATGTATTTTCTATTCGTGAAAGTTTTTACATTGATTTTTCATATTTGACTATTTTCTGCATCTTAACTCTACGTATTTTTCACTCCAACAAATTAACTTGCATCAATTCCTTCCCCACATCTATCGCGTAAAAATGTTTCCATCCTTTCCCTTAACTTTTTATTTTCCTTCGTATCCTCACTCTTCTCTTTAGTGCAACTATTTATTTTTTTATTCCGTCTTTGTACATAACATTTCTCTTCTTACACTCATTTCTTGCGGAAATTTCCTTCCAAATTCTCCTTCCTTCCCTTTTCCTCTACGTAATCTTTCCTTCCGATATTTCTGCTCTAATTTCCACTCACTGGTCCCGTTCAATTTTCATCCTTTTATTTCTCTCTTCCATTTTTTCCCTCACGTTTTTTACCACCCACTCGCTTCCCACATCGGCAAGCGTCCAAACCTCTTCCATTAAATTTTCGATCTCACGCAACATCCAGCCTCACCCCCGTTCCGCGAGCCGTCCCCACCGCATTCCTCTTTGTTATAACCCTCACAGTATCCTCACCTCTCCCTCCATCTGTCTCTCTGCAAACCCGACACCGGCTTCCTTTGTCATCCCTTCTCTCCATCCAACCCCGGAGTCCCACCCAACCGAGAACTTTCCCACATCCCGTTATCCCTAAAGCGTTCCTCGCCTTGATTATCCCCGTGGATACTTGGCATTTGACACCTTGACTTACGGCTCTGCCGGGATATCTTTCGCACATAAAATGCGGACGGGAGAGTTTGTCATCTTTTTCCCTAGCATAGGAGAAGGAATGGATTTCGGGGTGATGGGGAAGTTTAGGTCGGGCGCTAAGCTAAAGGGCGAGGGAAGGGAGGTGACGTATTTTTCATCGGCGAGCGGAAAAAAAAGGTGTGGAAGTAACCTGCGCAGTGGCGCGTAAATGTAAGTCGTCCCGTGTTTTCATTTTTCCCCGAGAACAAGGAAAAAAAACCGTTGCCGTTTGACGATGATGGAATGTTATTAATGAGAGCGACTTTCATTTGTTTGGGAAGAAGAGAACAACGGAAACGCAATAACTCCGTTCTCTTTCTATCCGCGTCGTATAAAAGTCTCCATTCGTATGTTCTTCGTTCGGAATAGGGTTAATTTGCGGAGAATGATAAAACTCCATACGCGCTCGCTCGACCGCGACAAATACGTTTTTTTGCTCTATTTTTTCGTTGTGGGTGTTTGTTTGTTTTGATCCGAAACTCAGTGATTTTCTAGATAATCTTATCAGAAAAATTAAGTGTCGTGGTTTTTTCCCTTTAACGAGTCCCTCTGATCCCCAATGCGGATTTTGAAGGTTTTGGGATCTATGGAATATAATTTTCCCTTGCACAGTGAACTTCCTCATATTCTGCGCTTGAAGTATTCGCCCTTCACTCTCCGAAATATCGCAGGAAATGATATTTCCGTACAATGCGTAGGGAATATCATTAGTATTATATACATACTTATGAGTATCCCTTCTTCATGATCGCCTTTATTATATTTTTTTATAATTAAAATGAATGCGGTCTCCCGGATAGCAAAGTGGGCAACGCGTTCGACTTAGGTAAAAGCGGCCCCGGATTCTATTCCGGTGGTATCCTACGTGCGAAATGACCTGAGCTTTCGAAGCACTATTAACAAAACTACTAAAATGAATGCTTAAGCCGTATGTAGGCAGATGAAACTTCCGTTTGGAAATAAATAAGAGGGTCCAGATTAACGATTCTTAGGAACAGAATTCCGGAACAGCCGAGCTTCAATTCTCTTGCTATTTTTGTACACTGAAAATGTATATACAACGAAATTTCTTTGAACTTAAGTGGTATTTTACAAAGTTGCAGAGTGTTTATGAAAATATAAGATCTATGCAATTCGTTCCTAACTTATCAAAGAATCAACGGCATTTTTAGGATTCAATTATTCCTCCTAACGTGACCCTATAGTCCAACATGAAAGCAAATACCGTCGATGAATCGACCCAACAAGAAAACTTCATAAAGAGGAATTTGACTGCAATTATAGAATTATGTACAATTTAAAGCGCTAGTTTAGACGATTGCTTAAAAGGCTTAAAACACAACCACAAATACTCTTTATTTGCCGAATAATACCAAATTCGCTTTTCGGCAAGTGCCAAGAAAAATATTTTGAAAAAGACTTCCTGTATATTCCTTATGGGCACAATTTGATGCCTCCTAGAATCGAACTTGTGACCATTAGGACAAACATTTTTTCGGCTTACAATAGAAAACTACATTTCCTGTCGATGTCGTGAATTTCAATTTTCCAAACAAACCGGAAATACCCTAAAAGAATTTTTGAAAATTCGGTCATATGAATGGTCCTAGCATTAAACCTGGGCCATTAGGGCAATAATCATTACTGCATACGATAGACATCTACAAATTCTAGCGATACCCTGAATTGCAACTTTCTATCTTTACGTAAAATACTATAAACGAATTTTTGAAAATTCGGGACACAAATACTCTTATTATCGAACCTGGGCCACTAGGAAGAAATTCTTTACGGCATACGATAGAAAGCTACATTTTCCAACAGCTCTGTAAATGTCAATGTTCTATCTTAATGGAAAATACCTTAAACGATTTTTTGAAAATGCGATCAATGTATTTAAATGGGAAAAGTACAGTTTTTGGAGCCTCCTAAAATCGAACCCATGACCGAAGGACCGAATTCTGTATTTTTCCTTAGTGTCAAACTCTGGGACTCTACGCAAAAAAAATCACCGGGTCAGTGAGGTTTTTCGTTTAACCTCAGAGTTTGTATCCATATATTGATAAAGGGAGATATGAAATGAAACTTATATAACTCTTAAGTAGTTGCATAAAAAATACCGTAATCAGTCACATCGGATCAACATGATTCAATATTTCTTTGAATTTCTACGACCATTCTGTTTCAACACATTGGATGAAATACAATTATATGTGAATATGTGAATTAGCTAATAAAAATTCATATTATATCTTTAGACTAAAATATGATTTATTTACCGCGTAATATGTTTAAATATATACCTACTAATAAAAGAAGTACGCAAACGCCCCTAATTCGTCTTTCTAATGTCAATAAATTTTTGCCAGTCAAATTGCACCTTTAAATCTAAAATTATCCAAGAAAATAGAACTAGTTCATAAATGATTACGGTCTCAAATGAATATATTTTAAATAATAAATTAAATTATAACAATCTTGAAATAGAATCTAAATCATGGCAACAACTGAGAATGTATAGTTTGGATTGAATTAATTTCAATCAAAGTACAGTACCTAGATAATGGGAAAAACGTCTTCACTATCATCAGACCTAATGAAGCTATTTCTCTAGCGAAACATGTTGCTCAGTTAAATGTTCTGTGGTAATGAGTAAAGAAGTTTATTCCATTATTATGGCAGTACGCGAGGTGATGCCTAGAAATGATATATTTCACCTAAACAGTTTTCAATTTGTCAAATATTTCCTAGATTTCCATTTTAAATTACAGGGTGTATGGTAACTAAATAGAAGAACAAAACTTAATGAATTGTTATTTAAAATACTACCTTTAAATATATGTTTTTCGAAATAATAAGAAGTAGTCGACAAAGAAGTGAATAAATAATTTTTCTCCTATATCCACGAGAGCTCTCCGTTGTCTCTTCAAACGCCAGTCCGCCCACGAAAATTGGAAGCGTACAAATGAAATAACCGGGGATTTTATCTCGCGCATTTCGAATTCAACAACTGCACCCTCAGAAAAATTTCTCGAATGAAGCAAGTAAACGTTTCGCCAATCGTCCCTCATTCGCATCGCCCTTCCCACCGCATAAATACCTTCAAGGGAGCACGTCACTAACCACTCCCTGCCTTCTTACCTCTTCCCAGCATTAGAGTTTTTTCAATATTCCCACTTTTTCCAGTGATTACGTATTCTCTCTACTTCTCGCCCTTCATTTCGATTCACATCAGGCTCCCTCTCGTGTCTCTGTAAGCTCATCAGGATCATCCCCGTCCCTTCTCCTTTTCCCTTTCTTTTCCTCTTCCTCCTTTCTATTTTTCTTCTCTTTCATCTCTCTCTCTCTCTCTCCCCCTCCCCTTCATTGGCTTCTCACTCAGCTACCCCGCATTCCCCACAAAGTAAACCACGCCCTAAAACCGCTCCCTTTCTGGCGACACTATCGCCGTCCATTTCCAAACGAGAAAATTCGCGCGACCTCCGAACTATCCGCAATAGCCTTTTCCCAAGCGCATTGACAGGTTTTCAGATGAAACATTCAGGGACGTTCTGAGGACGAGAGCAATGTTTTCCCTCTGGTTGAGTGACGATATCTTCTGCTTTATTTTATTCTAAAATGTCAAAAATCATCGCTGCCTTTATGTACATGGGCAATCTTGATCAGATCATTAGATTGGACATAAACATCGGTCTCGGTGAGAATAACTTTAACTTACTTTCGTAATGAAATACGAACGAATCTGCGATAAAAAGTAATACGCCGAATACGCTAACCCAATCTACGCGGAATACGAGTTACGCTGTTCTTGATTTTCTCCGACAGGAAGAAACCTTGCCAATTCTTTTATATAAGCTAGACAAAAATATCGCCGGAAACTGAACCTGTCGCTCATGTGAGAGGAAGCTGTTAATCATTGATTTGGAAGTCGAACTAGATTATGTGAATGAGATGTTACGAGTAGATTAACATAGACCGGAACTGATTTATGAGCTCACAGAAATTTGTGAGGAAAACATAACAGAACAATCCATAACTTTAGACTCTGTTCTTCTAGGAATATACATGGCAATAGTAAGCTTGGCACAAGCTCTCGGCTCACTTCAAAAGACAGACAAATTCTAGAAAACATCGATTCCAACGAAAAACGCGTTATATGCGAGTTACGCTCATAAAAGGCAAACCATAATAATTTTTAGCTTGCTACGAAGAAATTCTGAGTGAAATAAAGATGGCAACGTGTTGTCAGATGATTGTCCGCATTGATTTTTTCAACTTTTAGTATTCTAATTTATAAAGTACTACAATTTTTATCAAGCATTTCCTTTATCAACGATTGTTTTGTAAGGCTTTGGTGCCATTTAACAAAGTTTAACTTAGTTATATGCAAAGATATACCCAACTTACGCAAATCCGACATCCGCTATTTTTATTCGCCTCTCCTATCTCGTAACTTAAGGGTATTTCCGTATCTGAAACGAAATAATTGAAAACTTCGTCATTTTGAACGTGAATGAAATATCTTTATTTTACTGCAATCAGTTTTAATGAACGGCACAATTGAGTGAAAAGCAAAGTAGTATATTCCATTAACAACATGTAAGACAAAATGGAAAAATCGACTTTTCATGTTGCTCAACACATTCACATATCATAAAAACACGTATTGCTATAAGCTGAACAATTTATTACCTACTTAGGCTTTTCTGCATAAGCGTAAGGAGAAATGTCGAAAATCAAGCGATTCTTCAACCATAAATAACAAGCGATGTTTAAATAACTCATGAGCAACACCCTACAAAATAAAAGTGCAATGAAAATAGTAGAATTACAATTTTTGGCAAAATATTACTCGGGTAGTAAATCCGTTTCATTTCTATCGATAAAAGTAATTTACAGAATCTATGCTCCATTCACTGCGTTATCTCTGCTTTTGGAAAATCGGAATTCTAGATCAAAGAGAAGTTTTAGGGTGACTGCTCGCGTTCCTCGACGAAAAAACAACGAGTAAGCGATAGGCCGTGAAGAACGGTGGGATGGCGGAGTCACAAAAATTTCCCAACATTTCTCGAGGGAAGAATGGGTCAGCGTTTCATGCGTGGGAGTATTTTGGACCTAGGATAAAAGAGTCAGATAAAGGGCGTGAGTTGGGAGGATGAAAAGAAAGCTCGGAGCAGCAGAATATAAGGAAACTCTGTCTATGCGAGAGGGAGGGGTGGAGAAATTGAAAATGACACTTGCAGAGAAAAAGTGGCGGCGTAGTTTTATCTCGGAGAGGAGAAATTGGCCTTGATCTGTGGAGTTGCGATAGAAGACGGCTCCACATTGACAAATTTGAAAGAATTTATGGTCTTTGAATGTTCGAAATAAGTCTAAAGAAAACTATAATGGGTTGACATTTGGGGAGTGGCAATCACAGAATCTATTTTTTGTTCCAGTGAAAGTTAGCGATTCTTGATGCATAGAATACTTTCCTACTAATAAAAGAAGTACGCAAACGCCCCTAATTCGTCTTTCTAATGTCAATAAATTTTTGCCAGTCAAATTGCACCTTTAAATCTAAAATTATCCAAGAAAATAGAACTAGTTCATAAATGATTACGGTCTCAAATGAATATATTTTAAATAATAAATTAAATNGCATTATTATCATTGTCAATAAAACCCTTTTCAAACCTTTTTCGCTTACCTATAATTTTCAAATAATCGATAACTTGATAAAGATGTGGAAAAGTGAAAACATTCTAAATGTGTATCAGTCTGTCTTTATCAATACATTATGCAGATAATGCATTCTTTAAGCAGATATTGAAATAATTCAATTTCTGAACCCTGTCCCATAATCCATGTATTTTTCAAAGCCTGTCCTTCAGAAAACCCTCCCATATTTCCGTCTTTGCCAAAAATCATCTTCTGCAGCTTCCGAATGAGATCCGCTCTTCAGTTGATGATGCATTGCCACACGTTTCTGACGTTTTCCTAAATCGACTCTTTTTTCCATCTCGACCTATGCTCCCTTTCACCTTTTTCACTTATAATGAATTATTCGAGTATTACGAAGACAAAAAAGTTCGAGATATGCATTTATTATAGAAGACAGAGTTAAAATTACATCAAAATCTACGTAATTTCAAACTTCTTCTTGGCTTGCTGCTTCTGCCCCAGTAGTGAAAATTACAATGTGATGACTCGAAATTGATGTTAAAATTTCTTTAAAGAGGTATAAAATAAATCTTAGAGTATTGAGGACTAACTAAGAAGTACTATTATAATTTATTCAGTTATCCTATCAATTTCTTCTCATGAGGCGTAAAGAAAGCTCTTATAATCATTCTTTGATTTACTGCGGATTTTTTCCGGCTCCAGGACTTCTCTCTCAAGTTTAACGTGAAAATACACTTCACCATACCTCATTGGAGTAAACTGGGAGAGGTGTCTAAAGGAAATAATGAAGTGGAATTTAGCACTGTACCTTCCGCATAACGGAACAATGAAATTGCTCGCACTTCAGCATTAAATTGCCATGAATACCTCGTTCTCCTTCCAGCATATTACTCTGAATCAGATTTATTGAGATCAAGTTTAATTTTGAGAGTAACTTCGGTAACGCAAGTTCTGAACGAAACAAAGCATTTATTTTCTGATTCAAATTAGTTGAAGTATTTATATATGATTGATTTAAATATATAAATATTACTTTTTATAAGACATTACCTTCAACATTTTATACAAAATTGTTTCTTGCATAAATTTTCACAAATTTGCACTTCATACGGTAATATTTGTAACTTAGGTTTAGTAGTAGTATTATTAAAATTGCTTCGACAGCTAAGGTCATTTCACACATGAGCCCCCATCGGGAATCGAACCCGGGATCGCTTTAGGCGAAGTCGAACGCGTTGCCCACTTGGCTAACCAGGAGCCCTGCTTAGATTTACATATTCAATGAAAGTTAATATTTAATATTAGTAAACGCCCCCGTCAAACATGAGGGAACTTAATTTAGATTAAACATTTATCTATTATCGTATATATCTGGTCCTCCAAAGCTGGAAACAGTCCATCGTAATATCTTAATATCCCAATATATTTCTTACCATTATTTATAATACTTATTCTACTGTTTTAAAGTGACGAAAGCCTACTTTACGTGTATTTCTTGTAGAAATATACAATAACTGTTTATCCCCGTTCATTAGGTACATTTATTATGGAAAAGTACACTAACATTATCTCCGTGTATATATATATGGGATAACTCATAAAATCAACATTCAACATTTGCCTTGGTCGTCAAAGGAATGGGTTGTTTATTTCCGAAAAGTTTTACAAATTTTCCGTTTATTTTATCAAAGTTTTCGCAATTTCGAATTTATATGAATGTCTCACGACTAAAATAAGATTTTATGATCACTTTCGTTTCTTGTGATACATGTCTCAATTTTGTAGTACCATTGTTTCTAAATTGATTTTGTAAAAGAAACAACCTCTGCAAGTCATGAAAACGTTCTTTTGTACGTTCATCTCTTATGAAACCGTATTATGAGTTCCTGAGTTCAAACCCGGGCCTTTACAGAAATGAGAATAGTATACCTGGGGATTTCAGCATCTTAGAAACACAATGCTGTTTGTTTCAGATCTCTAAGTCAGGCCGTTTCTGAGATAGATAGGGGGACGGAGAGACGGGCAGACATTTGCTTTCTATATATGATTAATATGTTAAATAAAAATTAAGCAACATAAACTAGTTAAAATTAAATGCATCGATCATCTGCAATGATTGTTTTGTAATGTTGAAATTTACCGTTAAAACTAGGCAAAACTATTAAAGTATAAAATACCTAATAAAACATATATCCGAAGAAACAGTAGAAAATACAGAAAATGAAATTTGAAAGAACCCGTGTACAGAACCTGCATATGCCATCCAACTTATACTGCTTATTTCTTCTTCTTGAACTTCACGATGTGTGCTACTCACGCATTACTCTACGCGCTATTCATAAAAATTGATAATATCAGATATAATATATATCACATGGTAGGAAAGATTCAAGTGGATGTCACACGGTGAATTGGTGCTTTAAACATGAAAATGTAAGTTAATACGAATAAAATTATGGAGAAAGAAGTAAGACGTGCATGCATGATCGCACAAGTGCAGTCGTTCCTTCAGGGAATGCAAGAAAAAATGGAATTAAAGGTGAAGAAAGGTATATGGCGTAGTGATGCGACCCGTCTGAATGTTTATTTGAGTGAGGTAAAGGTGACGAGAAGGACTGTTACGTGCCAGAAGAAGAGAGAAGGATATCTGAAAAGAGTAGGCAAAGATTTTCAAGTGAGAGCTTGCACGTTGCAGGAGATAGAATGGATTTCCACCCGCAATCCTACCAACGTTTTTAAGCTCCTCTTTATCCCTGCCGTAATCCCTGCTCCGAGAGATATCTTCCCAAAAAATTCGGAATATGATAGCGCCGTTTGTTTGAGTTTGTTTTTCGAAAAAGATTCTGCCTCTCACTCTTGTGCTACCAGCATGCAAAGAGATTTTTTCCATGGAAAGGAATTTAGGGCATTGGGAAAAGAAACAAAAATTGTCTATGGGATAGAAACGAGACAATCCACATTATTGAATTAATTGGGCCAACATCAAAGATAGAGTTGTTCTCTTTTGCGTACAAAAGCAACGTCGATTGTTTTATATCTCGGGGATAGAAATTCTTATTTATAACTGCACACCATAGAATATTTTGGAGGTAAACATCTGGAGAAAAATAATTTCAAAAGGATTTGAAATCTACAGGGTATCTAAAATTTTGAAATTCATCGAGTTTATTATAATGAAATCCCTGGTACTTAAAACGTTACTAATTAATTGATGGATATGCTCAACTGGTATTTATTTATCTGGCGCTCAATAATGCTTACAAATCTATAGAAATAAAAAATGATTTACTTTAGGAATAATACGCTGCTTATCTTTGCAGCAATATTTCCTTTATAATTTCATATCAATACCAAATATTACTACACAAAAATATATAAATGTTCAAACCAAATTTTCAAGAGTTTCAACTATGAGCACAACGACAGTAGTTATTCATATAGATTCCAAATAACTTCAAAATAATTTCACCATGTTTCATTCTCACGTATTTAAGCTATGAAGATGATCGACGGAACCTCATAGAATTGCGTAAGATAGGGATTAGTGAAACCCTGTAGCATTATTATCATTGTCAATAAAACCCTTTTCAAACCTTTTTCGCTTACCTATAATTTTCAAATAATCGATAACTTGATAAAGATGTGGAAAAGTGAAAACATTCTAAATGTGTATCAGTCTGTCTTTATCAATACATTATGCAGATAATGCATTCTTTAAGCAGATATTGAAATAATTCAATTTCTGAACCCTGTCCCATAATCCATGTATTTTTCAAAGCCTGTCCTTCAGAAAACCCTCCCATATTTCCGCCTTTGCCAAAAATCATCTTCTGCAGCTTCCGAATGAGATCCGCTCTTCAGTTGATGATGCATTGCCACACGTTTCTGACGTTTTCCTAAATCGACTCTTTTCTCCATCTCGACCTATGCTCCCTTTCACCTTTTTCACTTTTATTCTTTTCTATCGTCCGTAAATCCAATACGGATTCCACACTCAACGAGCTTCCCAAATCGTTAGGCACCGTTTGCGTCTGCTTCAGACAAACAAAACCATTGTTTTCGAAGCACAATGGAATGTATATACCGTAATCACTCAGTATTATCAACGCTAAAATGTGATCTAATAAGCTTAAATTTACGGCTCAACATAAGAAATTGATTTCATAATTAATCGCACAGTAAAATAAAATTTCTAGTATATGTATTTTACGTTAGTTGGTTGTACCCCATGGATTTTTCTTCTGAGATAAATATCTTGGGTTAGTTATTTTCTCACGTTAAATAGCCTAAAGAAAAATCAACAAGTTAATCAATTGCACTTGACTACGGAAGATTTTATTAGATATTAAAGACTATACTATTATTTTTTAAGTGCTTCGACAGCTAAGGTAATTTCGCATGTGAGCCCCCAGCAGGAAACGAACCCAGGACCGCTTTCACCGAAATCGAACGCGTTACCTACATGTCTCAAAAACTATACAGCATATCATATAGTAGTGAGATAAATACGGGTAACACTTTAAACTATATCTGAATACACTGAACGTTTGAATTACAAATTTGAGTAAATATTTATTCGATGAAAAGAATTAAAACGCCTCTATAATTAAAAGTTTCTGTTGGCATGAATTGCGTGATTAGAAAAGAATACTGTGCATTCAAGTTTGTTTTGAATTAATATTCTTAATTTCGTAAAAATTCCCAGCTAATGCTTCATTCTATAAATAGAAATAATAAATCAAAGTGTAAATCTTAATTACATATGTTGGAACATCGGACAGTAGTTTCCCTCCAGTTTTTTTCCAGCCCAATAAAGACCTAAAATATCAATTCGGGTTCGTTTCCTTTCGGAAAATATATTGCTTTTTTCAGTTCAGGTTTCCTGGATAAATTACTTGGTTTATTTACGGCATTCTTTCGGAGACTTAATTAACGAAAAGGAAAACACGAGGATTGGACGGTATCAGCTCTCTCTTTTATTTTTCCTATAAACTGAAATTAGCGCTTCTTCCTTGTTGAATTCTTTCACTTAATCTCCGGATCTTTTCAATTCGATCACCACGAACATCCCTTTGTGATCTACATTTACATTAATACCATGCAAGCAGCCTTTCGGCGAGTGGCAGGAGTATGATAATTGAAAACAGCATATTAGGCACGCATATGCTCTTCGATAGATAGTTAATAGTATAAAAATTAACCAGGGGGAGGAATAGAGAACCCTATCAGCCAACTTATAACGATTCAACACATTAGCGATTGAATTCATAAAATCACGTTAAGTATTCAGAAATCTATTTTTGGATACCTGATTATCTTCTTTATGTGGATGAAACTCTCATACTCGCATCATTATCTCTCTTACATTTCTGTCAAAAATGTCCCTTTAAAAATCGTTCTCACTGTCATCATGCGAAATGTGTTCGCTATAAACCGAAGGATGTTAATAGCTTTGCCGTTACGCAATGGTGTAGGATCGTCTTACACCACAAACCATTGAAGAATGAGGGAATACGTATAAAACAGGCATACCTGACAGATAACAGGATGGAAGTGTTTTATAAATAACCAATTATTTAATTTTTAGCAATAAATTGAATCTGAGCTAGAGAAAAATGAAGTTAATAACCTCAAAACGCTGCTGTGACGAGTGATTGTTGCAATACCTCTTTGGACGTGCCTTCCATTTTCTGCGAGGCCATCCTACATTCAGACTGAGAAAATGAAGTCCCCCATGGCCAAATCCTTGACTGATGAAATAATTTTAAGCCCGGGCGCAAATTTCCCTATTCCTCACGCCGGAGAAACGAACCGGTGACTCAGATTGCCGAGACCAGATACTAAACCCACTACTCCATCTCCTGTCGACCTCATATTTGCTTCGCAGCAGTCCCCTACTCCATCTTTCTCTCCTCCAATCTCCTCCTTAAATCCCCACCCACTACCTATCAACCTATCTCTTCGCTCTATGAGACACTCCTTGCTACCCAATTTCCGAGTTCACAGGCATCAAATTGCCTGTCAAGGAAGCCAACTCGACTCCATTCCTCCCTCCTCTATCCCCAGTTCTTCTCTCTTTCACCCTCCCCCACATCCTTTTCCTCTTGCACCCTCAATACTCTTATTTTTTCCTCGGCCGCAAAGGAAGGCTTGCCCTAGATTCCTGCCAACCCCCTTGAGGGATTTCCATCATCCTCGGCCTCTTTTCCCCTCCGTAAATCACCCTTTCCTTTCTCTATCGCCTCCATGCTTCTTCATCTCATCCCTTATCTCCCGGAGTACGTCTCGACTCACTTTTTTGGAAGAGAGGTCCTCGCTCTATTTTTGGCATCCAATCTTATAGCTCATTACAAGTCCAAGGTTTAATAGCTTATGGAAGATTAATGCGAGAAACTTCCCGTACCTCACCCACCGCTCCGGCGTTTCGTCTAAGGTATCATTTCCACCCTCTCCTCTTGTTTGTACTTCCTTCGGCACCTGGCCTATTCAGGAGGCCTTTATAATACGGCGGGAGCTTGGAGAAGATCGTCCGACGTTATGCCATTTTGCGGCGCAATTTTGAGCTGCCGTCTCCCGCTCTGCGGGGGATATTTCCATTACTCCCGCATTCAAAGTTTCCGTTTTCGATTGAATGGGGCGTAATTGTTTGGGAGTAGTTATTGGTGGCAGAAAGAGAGAGTGACGAGGGGATTGGGAGGTTGATTTAAGGCGGTCGTTATCTGGAATTTTGGGTATTTCCTCGTTCCACAATGTGAGCCAAAAAGTTGTAAATATCATGATCCGTTTCCAAAGATTCTTTCTTCTTCGTTTATCGAACCAAACTGAGTCGTCAACTCTCTCGAGGTACTGTTATGCGTTAGAGGGTATTAAAAAGATTTGAATCAGACTTCCAAGTTAATGTTGTCACTAAATTGACGTCGCAGACAGATTTGATATGTAAGATAGCTGTTCTGTTAAGCTAATAAAAATTTCAAACATTCCTTCACTTTTATAATTTTCCAGCCAACAATGAAGCTTTTCAGTGTAATAGTTCAGTGGTTAGAAAACTTACCCGGAAAGTGGGAGACCTGGGTTCGAGTCCCAGTCAAGTCACTATTTTTCACACTTGTTATTCCTTTCTCTCTGGAAATATGCTATACTCCTTATACAGCTTTATTTTGCTGACTTATAAAATGGCTCGCAATACTTCTCTGGCTATATTCAGGCGAGATGTCATCTTATAGAAATGTTTGGGTAGAATGAATCCAAAATACATCAAATAAAAACCTGCTATTTATCCCTATAACTAAATCAATTCGTTGGAAAACAAAGTATAATTAGTAAAATAATGAAACCGTTTTCTCAACCGTATATGAGACAATTCATGGACCATCTTAGCTGTCGTGTAATAGCAGGATGCGTTTGAACAATCGCTCTTTAAATATTTTTTCCGTTTCCAACAGTAGACATGTAACAGTTGTAAGATGTTTTCCTTAAAAAATGTTAGGTTATTTGCGGTTGCTTATTTTGTGATACACTATAAGAATAAAGTTACATGCTTTTATAAATAATAATCATACCAATACTTGACGTGCTTTTATAAGTAAAAACAGCATCTGTAGAAAGTTAAATGATCTCATGGAGTAAGTTTTTGCAAATTTAAGCTATTTCTGAAATACCGAGCTATCTGCTTATAAACAAAAGTTTATTCAAAATTAATCGCACAGTAAAATAAAATTTCTAGTATATGTATTTTACGTTAGTTGGTTGTACCCCATGGATTTTTCTTCTGAGATAAATATCTTGGGTTAGTTATTTTCTCACGTTAAATAGCCTAAAGAAAAATCAACAAGTTAATCAATTGCACTTGACTACGGAAGATTTTATTAGATATTAAAGACTATACTATTATTTTTTAAGTGCTTCGACAGCTAAGGTAATTTCGCATGTGAGCCCCCAGCAGGAAACGAACCCAGGACCGCACCGAAATCGAACGCGTTACCTACATGTCTCAAAAACTATACAGCATATCATATAGTAGTGAGATAAATACGGGTAACACTTTAAACTATATCTGAATACACTGAACGTTTGAATTACAAATTTGAGTAAATATTTATTCGATGAAAAGAATTAAAACGCCTCTATAATTAAAAGTTTCTGTTGGCATGAATTGCGTGATTAGAAAAGAATACTGTGCATTCAAGTTTNTTGTCATTATTCATACGTTTATTGAAAAATTTCGTGATTGTTTTATAAAATTCAAATTTGAATTTTGTAAAAACTTCCCATCACTTTTAGGATTGACCTTTATCTCCGTTGAGGTTAAAAGTGTTTGTCATAAATGATTCGACAGAATTCGTGATTTATAATCCGATTACCACCACTAACTTTAGTTTAGGTCATTAAGATATTTAAAACTCGTGATGGAAATATTTCCAATGAGAATTGGATATGAAAAAAGTTTTATGGGACTGGAACTCGAACCCGAATCTCCCAATTGCTTGTTAGTACCTCAATGGATAAAGCAACATGGGTATTTTCTAGTTGAACGCCCTTACGTGCAATGTCAGAAGTAATATTTTTCCATATTGAAATATATACTGAATTTTAAAACTGACACTTTTATGTTGTTTCCAACAGCTGTAAAAGATTTTTGACGTATGGTAAAGCCACGAAGGAATTTTTTTTCGATAATAATTGCTTCCCAACTAGCAAACAGAGGATATTGCATAATTAATACCTCAAATAATATAATTACAATATGATACATACGTCGGTATTCTATCATTTGGTAGGGTTATGTTCATTAACACTCCCTAATTAATGCCGTTGCTTTCGTTTCTTGGTATTTAACCCCACCCTTTATGCCATCTAATAGATTTTGCCTGTCTTCCCCTATGTCTTTTCACTGCATTCTAGCATCAGTTACTTTCTTCGGTAATTCCTCTCCTCTCAATAATTAACCTTCTTCTCGATAATCTCTAGCATCCCAGTATTCAATTTCCTGTAAACCCGACTTACATTTCCATTCTACGCCACACCCACACCTTAAAGACCTCCTATATTGTCATGTTCTACCTCCTTAAGGTTCACGTTTCATATACTCCCAGCAAAACACCCCACTCCAAGGATTTTGCCAACATTTTCTTACATCGAGGTTTTTATATATATGCTAATGCAATTTTCATATGGGTTCTCATATCTGAGAAATATTTTTACGAAAACTTTACCGATAACTTTAGTGTAGTAAAGATGGATTCTGAATTAGTTGCCGAAGATGACTGAAAAATGTGGTTTAAGTTGGTAACAAGCAACTAAAACTACAAAATAGCAACTAATATAGTATAAATACTAACATTAATATTTTGTTGAGCACCATTCTTCCTTGATTCATCCAAATCGTCCTCAACAAAAGACTATCTACCGGTGATTTGAAGACCGGTGTCTGAACTTAGAAATCTCGAACGCCATTCGAAATTCAGAAAGATTTCGTATGACCTGGGATGACTACACGCTTAGATTTTAGTCACTATTTTCCTTTAGTTTTAGAGCTCTCGGTACTTTCCCCCCTGCAGTCATGCTTTCCACATATCCTCTCACCTTATGGCTTCATCAGTGGTCGGATTAATTAAGATAACGTTCATATTACGCAGTTATTGACATATTCTGGCGATTACCAACTTGCGGTACGCTAAAGTGGTTCAGATACACACGAAATATGTAGAATGTTGTCGGAAATTCGGTAATTATATTCGGATTCTGCACTTAATCACATCCCAAATACTCGGTGTTTCAATGTTTCTCTATAATAAGTTACTGAAACGGGACGGGCAGTCAAGGAACACTAATGTTAATATTCATGTTAAGCTTCGTAACCCGGTTGTAAGATGGTGCCTTTAGTTAAGCCATCTGGGGGGTGCGGCGGATGCTATGCACCAAGGCCCCGCGATTGAGGAGGCCCCAAATTGTAATTTTTCTGAGTATTTATGAATGAATATTTCATGAATAATTGATGAATAAGTAATTAATGTATTAGCAAAAACAAAATCACGCATTAAATAAACATTCATTAGTAATATATGTTCGTGTTTGTAATTTGTTTTACTTTACAAAAAATTTAGGGCCCCAAATGGTTTCTTGCACCCAGGCCCCTTTATAGAGAAGGCGAGGCCAGGCGATTTTAATAAAGCAGTGCATCCTGCAACTTAGGCAATATGCAGCACTGGGGTGTAGGAACTGTTGCATCGTAACTAAAATACGGCGCTAGACTACTGTGTATTTGTATGATTGATACATTAACTTAATTAGTATGTGACGTATAAGAATCATCCTAGACACGAGTAGCCTCCACCAGATAAAAGAGTTTACAGTAAATACTTAATCGTCATATGATCCAATCTCGAAGGGCTTCGGCAGCACAGAGTTTTTCTGCAAAATATGATCCTCACCTCACGAAGATAGTTTTAATATATGAGGTAACTCAGGATTGAGAGATATCCTTTATCTTTGGTGTGCGAACTCTCATCTTTCGAATGTATACGCCTCTGCCAAATCTCTCCGTTATCTAGCCATTTAAGCGAAACCGCGAACATCCGAAGAAGCATCGTTCAAGAGAACGGCGGGGTGCGGAGGGACGCGATGCGAATCCTTGCGACCTTAATGCGGGTCATGGTTTCCCCTCATATCACGGTCTGCACCAAGAGGATGTGAAGCGAAGCAATTAGTCTATATGGAATAGCACTTTATCAACGTCTCGATGGAGATATCAACTCATTCGAAAGCCAGATTGTGCATGTAGTTTTAGAGAAAAAATTCTAGCAATCATCAAGGAACCACAAGTGCATATTTAATGAGGTGACTGGAAAGAATTCTTTGTTGCGCATGTCGTCGTTGTTCGGCAATTCTAACTGTAATTTATTATAAATTTTAGATTATTGTTTATGAGGAATGCCTCTATCATGGCTCATAGTCACGTATGATTTCATATAAGAACAGTTTCAATAAAACTAAATTATAGGTGAGTAAATTATTAAAATTTGAGTTTTCGACCGGATTTTATTAAGATCTTAGCATAATTTTTTTCTGGTTAACTATGATGGCTCAAGTTGCCAAAATATAACTGAGAAGCACATAAAAATTATATCACCTTTTAATTACCAGATGATATACCATTCGAATGTATGGCCTTATCAACATTGTCCAATATTACGGCATATAAAATCAAGCTGAAGAATATATCACGCAAACATCTCAACGGATACATTCAGTACAATCATTTCCCGGATATCCGATAAGAACTTCAATCGGACGACTTTGCATACTCTTTATTTGAAAAGTTATCCTTTTTCTCTACCGAAGCATGAAGTAACTTTGTCAAGTTCTTTGGAATGCAAAATTCCACATTAAATGAATGATATATGGACTCAAACCTTGCTATTCACCTCTACTACGAATTTAAAGTATGGAACACTCTCTTGCCATATATATTCAGTCATAGCATCGGATAAGCTGTAATTCATGAAATAGATGGAATGATTGATATGTGTAGAGGCAAACTTATCTATCACTGGGGCGAAATGTTTGACAAAGGATAATGCAATCTATCATTGTCGTAGGGGATCAATGCATCAAAGCCTGAATTTCCAAGATTTTACCGAATACTTTACCTAGAATATGACGTACTGAAGTTGAGAATTTTCGACGGAAAAGAGAATTCTTTAGTATTTCTTCAAAGAAAAAACTGGAAAAGATTCCTCAAATTCGTGGATTTTCCTGGAGATTTCGTGCAAAAATTGTTCTAAAATCATATATAAGAACTTTACTGTAGTAATTTGATTTTCCTAAACTTTTGAATAATAATTTAGAAAATGTAGAGCTTCTTCTCGTAGATAAATTTCCAGCAAATGTTATTCATCTTTATAATAATAGTTAATTTACTTAAACTTAACAAAGTGTAGGACTAAAGATACTGACTTATCTAATATCGTATTTCTTTTTCGATATTTTACGTATAAGAATGCTCCATATGTATGCGAGCAGCTAGTACTTCCTAATTTCTCCCATCGTTAGTTAACTTTAACTTCGTGTAGGCTGTTGCAACTATCCATAACTTTAATTCCCTTATTTCTACTTTTAAGGATTTTGAAGCGATCGAGACGTTGTCCACCTCCTCAATTCTTTTTTTGCAATACTTGGTATGCACGTCTGGCATGTACTGAGTGCTGGGTAAAGAGTCGAGACTGTTGGAGAGGAATTAGGATATAGAGGGAGACGCAGAACTCTGTCCTAGCTCCGTCATTTCCCTTTTATACGTACCCATTCGACTCTTTCGACTGCAGATGAGGGTGGAACTTTCTCTCCCTCATATTCATATATATGACAGGTCTCTATTATTTCTCTCTTGACCCAAAAATTAGTTCCTCGCGATCTGCTCCAAGCCCATATTCATTCTTTCTTCCCCTATTCCACTGTAATAGACTTCTCTTTTCTGCATTTTCTTTTCTCAGTCCCCACGTTTCTGTCATCTCTGCGCCTTAAAGTCCCGAACTTTGCACTTTCTACGCCTCTAGTACACCTCCATTTTCGCACCGTCTACCTCATCCACCACCGACTTCTCTCCAACAACATCTTGTTCCTTCTTCTTCACATTTATAACTCTTGAGCGAAAATTCTGACATTCATTTTCAACCTCCACTTGTTTCCTCAGTTTATCCTACTTATTTTCCTTCTTCCGAAGTTCCCTTTATTTTCTTTTCCATTGCTTTTATTTCTTCCGAAAGATTTTAACTACGCAGTTATGCATTCAAACAATTTTAAAATCTGTTTCATGGCCAATGGGCAAATATTTATAATCGAAGAATATAAGAATAATTTGTACTTTTACCACAAATTTACTTTTAGTACAAACATTTGTGGTAAAAGTACAAATTATTCTTATATTCTTCGATTATGGATTACCACAACACCTCGCCTGATTCTGAGAAGTTTAAATATTTATAATTTTGAAATATTTATGCGGGTTAGTATTACTATCAGGTGAAGATATGAAGTTACTGGGACGGCTTATATAAAGCTATGTAAATTAATTTTCAAAGAAAAAATTATACTTTCCATCGTGACGAGGCTTGGGGGTAAAATAGATCCTACAGGTAGCTCCCTCCCTTCCTTGAGATACAGAATTCGAAGGTTCGATAACTCTTTAAATTTTACGAGCTAATTAAAAATAGTTTACCGTTATACGGAAAGTATTACAAAAGGACTCCAACACAATAACGATGTTATTTTGTTATCACCGACCAGACATCTCGATATAAGAATTGATGTACCCCTTCATAGACCTAACTGATTCAGTTGCCGTTACATCAATCTTTGTTGTATTTCTTACGTATCTTTGATGGGAGTTTTCTCTCGCTAAGCCAGTGTACTTTGCTCTTATGGACTTCTAAAATCGGATGCATCCATAAGAAGACGTTTACTTTAATATGTATCGTAATTGTTGGAACATGGCTATTCGCTTTTATTACTAATTTTTGATTAGCTTCCGACATTAACTTTAGGTATGAGAATACCTTTATAATGACCATGACCTTTATAAGATACAGCTATATCCTCAAAATATTAAGAAAGAGACTTTGAGATAACTTAAAGAAAATTCTTATCGCGACGTAATCTATCAGTTACGAATTAAATCCAAAATATGCTATGCCTCAAAGCTGTAGTATAAATAAAAATAAGAATCTAAATAGCTGAAAAATAGTATTNGCAAAATCTGACGCAAATCGGACAAAAGGTGTGGACTCCAATCTCAGACAAACAAACCCATGTGCCTAATGCAGTACCTGTATACTTCAATAAATTTATTAGTATGCAAAAATCAAGGAACAATTTTAGCGTGGCTACTCGGAGAAGTTTGCCATAGGATAAGATGTCTTGAAATGGTAATCCCTCCTCTTTGGGCATCTCTAGTAATTCATGAGACTAAAGGTCACTTGTATAAATCTCATGATATCTCAGTAAATTCAGCACTGAATTCCTCAAATCCTCTTTCCGAAGTGTGTATAAATGCTAAAGAAATAAGAACGAACATTTAGTAATTTCCATAGAATATTTTTTTACGACTAGTTTCAACTACAGGCAGACATCATCAGGCTGTCGTAAAACATACTCGAAGGAAATTACTGTGTTTGTTCTTACTTCTTTAGTGTGGCACCCTTCCACAACAAGAGTTTGGACATATTCATTGTTTATAAATGTTTGGTTGGTTCCATATTTACAGGACCTGATATCTTGATTGTAGTCCAGCACCTAAGAACTGGCTGTCATATTTTTTTTCATGTTCAAACAATACCAAATATTAGCTTTTTGTAACAAACACTCACGAGTTTACTTTTCTAATTAATTTCCTTCCCTCTGTGTGTCCATCACGTTTTTCTGCTTTAAATTCTCTTCACATTTTCCACATCCGTAAGTTCGTAATTCCATTGCGAATTCTTCCCGTCTCAAACCGAAAAGATGTCGAGGAAGAGCTTTGCGGAAGATGATTAATGGCTTATCGATGAGAGATAACAAGCTCGCGGTTCGATTTGCATCCATCTTGAGAATGATTTATACAGTGGGAGCTTTTAAATGCGTCTCTTTTATAAGGTTTCGGAGGGAATAATAGTCCGTAGATTCGGAGTTTCGTTGAAAAGGAAGGAGTTCGGTCGATGAGGTAGACGAATGGAATTGCGATTCCTTATTAGATTCAGGATCGTGCGCCCTAGTTTAATTGGCTCGCAGAGATATTATTTCTCAATTGAATTAATAATGAACTAGCCTAAAATCTCGGAATAAACTGGAGCGTTGGCTGAGAAAAGACGGCTAATAAAAAAACTGGTTCAGTCCAAATATAGTTGGAAACGAGCGGATAATGAAGATAAGTTGGAGCGATTTTCCTAAGCGATGAGTTGACAGACTCTTTTTCATTTCATTACTTACTACTGAAATATTTGGTAATTAATGGATACATTTCAGGGTGTGAAAAATTAAATCATTGATTCGAATAGGCCAAAAATTTGTTTAATAAGGAGTACGAAATAAAATTAAAATTCTACCTGAAATAAAATTAAACGAAAATCAAATAGTTTACAATTATTATTTGTTCTGTGATCAAATCCGATACTTTAAATTGACCGATCGAAACACAGTGAAATACCGTTAAATCGAACATCTTTGTCTGATCATTGTTACTCTTAGTCGAAACCTAACGATGGGCTAATTTAATAATATTATGATCGGGCAAACTTATTCTATATTCCTCCGAAGGTATACTTGAAATGTCTCAAAGATCAAATCAAAGAATTAGGAAGAGATAAGAGAATACAGTGGGATAAATGATAATTCGCGAATCTCAGCGTGTGAAAAATCGACCATAATTCTCACTTCCGGAGCAAGAAGTCAATAAATTCATATGTAATGACGTAACACGTAATTTGCAAGATTCGTTTATTCACAACACTCCTACAGGAATTCTATAAGCTATTTTCGTTGGGACACCCAGTAATCTTATCATACATTCCCTTCAGTTCCTTAAACTACAATCGTCTCTTCTCTACAAAAACCAATTTATCACGTTCAGCCAGCTACCTCTCGGCCTACCTTTCCTTTCATAACGCTCATAATCTCCTTAACCTTCGTTTCAGTCATGGTGATACCATAACAACCTATTCATTTGTGGATTGGTTTATTTGGTTCAATGAAGATGATTTGTAAGACAACCATGTCATAGATGCCCTGCCCTGCCCCTTTCTTAAAGTCCATATACATTCGTTTACTAGTCATTAGACCTGCTATTTCTTCTACTACTGCTATATACCATGTATGTCAATTTAGGAATTTGGTTGTTAGATTTAGCAACTTTTTCTTTCTTTTAGCGACTTTTTTCTTCCATTTCAGAGACATCATACACTACATTCAGCATGTGCTATTATGTACACACTTCATTACGAGGAAAATGTTTTACTTCTACATTAATCAAAATAATGTTAGATTTACTCGATGTATGATCTGTGCTTCAAATAACTCGGTTCATATATCGTCTGAACTAATTTGATATTTGATGGAGTTTCTAAAAACAAATTCAAACCCTTGTAAATTTTTAGCGATATTCTTTCATGACTTCAGCAACTTTTTAGGGTGTATCTAGAAACATTATCAAATATAGTATGATTTGAGAAATTATCTCGGGATTGTAATTCTCCATTAAAGAGAGAACTTAAATCTTGTCGAAGAAGGTTACAGAAAAGGGCACAAGCTCCAAGGACACGGTTGATTGCAAAAGTTCTTCCGTTGCATTGATATTCAAAGCGATATCGCCTCTGAGCGCCATCGCCTTCACTTTAACCGAACATAAATTCGAATCTACGATAGCTGTTTTGGAACGTGTGTGTGCGTGCGGGAGCTCTCGATTTTGTGAGAGCCAAGGGAGAAATTATGGAAGGGATGGAGAATGGATAGCGCCACGGAATTCACCCCTCAGATTTCCTACTTCGTCGTCAAAAGCAATATCGGACGAAACAATGAACCGAACTTCATCGAAACTCCTGCAAGATAAACTTTTTAAGAGTGACATCAAACAGAACAGGACCTATAAACAATTTAACTTGTTAAAGCCAGGACACCTACTAATGCTCGTAAAAACGCTTTTAGCAACAACGGAGCCGCTCTGATAGGACTTGACCTTTGGATTTGACGTTTACCCTTTCCTCATGTCCCGACGCGTGCAGCTTTTCGATAAAACAACAAGGGGACTGAATTCTATCTCGTCCTCGAGTGCGTTCTGCAGCAGGAATAGGCTGACGATGAATTATATCCCTCACACGCTTTCCGATTCGAGAAGGGTTGAGAATTGGAAACGTCACGTTATTGATTTTTATCTCTCCGCTTTAATGCGACATCCATACATTGTTTTCCGTTGGACATTTCCAAATGAACGAAATTGTAACTCTAAAAATAGGATGACTTGCATACTGCATCCTAATCTCGAACGCACAAAATGAACCAAGAGAAAATACGTAAAGTGATCATCTATAGGTATTTTTCTGGTATTTTACTCCTAGAAGGATTCTACCTCGAGCATTTCCTTCTTATTTGAGCGAAAATTCATTGAGAAATATCCTGCTCATCTTTTCATTATCTTTAAATTTATTCACCTTAATTATGCTCGACATTGTTTTTGTTGATGTTCAGGAAAAGGTTACGATTGCCTACAGGATTGTAGTCAATATATTTTAATACATATTCATAATAGTTATATTAAGAAACGTAACAATCGCAACTTCGAATCGAAAGCGATATTCCACCACCATAATAAGAATCTGTATTCAATTTCCCTTCTTTTGGTACTTATTTTGATTTTATACGACTATTGCTTCTAATTTAATTTTGCAAAAGAAATAAAGTCTNTTAAAAAAGTTTATTACACGTGCAGGATCGTAAGCTGGATATAATTAAAACAAAGAAACGAGATTCGAAAAGAGCGTCTATTTATGACAAAGTTAGACAAAAGCGCAACATTGCTAAAAAAGTTTCCGCTGTGATTAGAGGACAAAACCCACGATCAAAGCCCAATATTGTTTATAATTACTATAGTGTTGCTATTCCTGACCTCAGAAAAAATGCTCATCCTCGCCCGATAAGACAAAGGCCGATTTAAACTAAATTTTCGCGGGAAAAAGTGCGTCTTGTGGGCCGACAAATACGGTATTTCTGACGGTTTGATTCTTGGCTTTTCATTGTTCTTGCCATTATCTCCTGTCTCGAGTAATGGGAAATGCTTCCACGAATCTAATTGTAACTAAAATATTTTGATAAATCCTCGTTGTAAGTTAAAACTCCTTGACCAGTACTAGTTTAAGTAAACTACTTGACAGTACTTCACTTTTTCTCGCCTCTCCTTTAATACATTGTCCCGTATACGTCATACAAGAATCCATTCCTCTTTCCCACACTTTTCCATTCAGCTGGTTGTTTTCATATTCGTGTCCCATTATCAAGTTCCTTGACCCCTCTCTGCTTACTATCCAAACACGGATCACATTTCCCCATTATAGCCCCGGACCCTCACACTTCTGATCCAATATTTCTCCCATAACGGTCCTCTTTTCCAGTCCCTCTCTGCCTATCAACGCGATCGTTATTTCCGAAAGGTTATACTCTTTTCTTCACCTTTTCCATTTATTTGCACTTCCTCTGCGTTTCAGTATCCTTGCGATTTTATTTGGAATAAATTGAGGCTTATACCGTCCTCCTTTAATTATAAAGCCTCCCAGTACTATCGGTTATGCTTGAAAAAATGAACACATCCTATTTACTTTCTTACTTCTAGTAATAATAAGCATATTAGCTAGGGTGGGAGTGATAGCACGTAATATTTTCTCATGTCAGATAAAAAGTGATAAATCAGGCCTAAACTTCAAATCGTTTACCTTGAAGTTCTTTTCCAATTATTTTCTGCAGAAATGATTTCTTCCTTTCTCTCCAAAACGCTCTGTGGCTCTGACTTAATTTACTTATAGATGAAGCTGATATTATTTCCATCAGATATTTATTGAAATATTCCGAGAATTTGGCCTCAAATATAATTTACTATTAACGTTAAATCCAGTTGAATGACAGCTTGAATTCATTTAGCTAACAGAGAAGCTCCTTTAAAGGCGTTGATCTAATATCTCCGTTGCTTAGCTGCAGACCCTTAAATATTTTGCGCACATAATTTTAATTTAACGTCTAAAAATATTGTTCTAAAATCAAATATACTATGTTGGAGAATATAAAACAAAATTACCTGAATGAACGAAATTACCTAGGTGAATTTGGTGATTTTCCTACTACATACCCTTTCGGTTACATTTTACACTTTCATTTGCGCAAATATTTAAAACATAATCATTAAAAAATTAAAATTATGCGTAATTTAAGTTTAAATAAAAATATTAATGATAATTATACGTAATATAAAAATATTATTAATTATGATACAAAATATTAAGTTTATGTAAATTTATCTCTAGATAACTTCATATACTATAAAACGTAAGGCTTGTTACTTGCCTCCATTTCTCAAGAACACGTATTTTTTATTTGTATTTTAAGTTCTTGAAGTGTTGTATTTCAGATTGCTACCTCAACGCAATCTTGACATGGTATGAATTCCTCAGATATCTACACACTAAATATATTTTCCTTCATTCTACCTTTTCAATTTTGACGTCAACTGAAAGAAATGAGAGCGGCATAATGCCGCACCACTAGCGCCCTCTTCAATCACACCCGCTATCCATGCAGCCTTTACACAAGTTTGATGATAACATCCTCTCTTCTCATTCTCTTCCGCCCCATCACTCCATCGCATCGCAGCATTAGTCTGCCTTATTTGAAGAGCTTTCGATATCGCATCCTCCTTAAAGTTCCGTTAACATTTCCTCAGAGATTCCTCTTCACAATCTCCTGCCCTTCTTCTTTCTATTTCCGTTTCCAAGGCGTAACCGTATCTCCTCCGCATCATTATCGCCGCCACTTAAGCCATTCTGGGAAAACTTGCTAACAGCGCCGTGCTCCCATTACACGTGACACGTAAGCCTCTCGAGTCCTCGGCATCTTTCGCGTCGTTCTATTCCAAGACTTCTTGGATAGAAATTTTTAAACACAGCAGTATGGATAGCAAGAAAAGGTCATTTCCATAAAAGCGATTTATACCCTAGGCGGGGTTCTTCTGGAGATGCTCTTAGGTGGAACTTTCTATGGTTGTCTTTGTGCGGAACTTGTTTATTTCAGCTTGATAATATAAAATATCAACTCCAACCGTTTTCTATTATATTCATATCATGTGTATTAGTTCGCTGAAACTACCGAATTTCACGTTTCGAACAGCCCATCATTTGTCATTAGTTGCTCCACATCCTCCGTTATCTTCGCCTAAGTACGCATGTTAAGAAATAATCTGATGATATTTGTGATGATACATGAGTAGATATATTCGATCAACTTTATATGGGATATCCACCTATAAAAGAACCATTAGTTACAGCTGAGGTAATTTATGAAAACGAATATTTTGAAGAAAGAAAGTTTTTGCTTTTTTCTCTCCACTTGTTGGAAAAAATGGAACAGGAAAATGAGAATCTAAATACCACGGGTAACTTTTTTAACTGAAAATCATTTCTTCAGTAAATTTTGTTTCGAAGACGACATATACGTTAATGTATCAAAGGTGCCGAAAAGTTTTCAAAACAACGGAGTTGATTTTTCTGCACCAGTTGTTGTCATTTATATTGTTACAGTGGATACGCACCCAAAGTCGTCTGTAATCTAAAGTTATCTACAAAGAGTCAGCTATGATCAATGGTTCCTAGAACCGAGAACCCGTCGAGAATCTAAACGTAAGGATAAATTAAGTTAATACTCTGGATGTCAAGCAAACAATGGTTGTAAGGAAAATATGTAGAAGAAACTAAAGTCGATTCGTCGAAGAGTAAGGAACTTGAAGCAGTAAACAATGTTTAACGGTAAAAATACAACTCATCAATGAATTACCATTTCAATTATAATCGTACTAAAAATACAGATCATCTACTATCATTTTAACTTATACTGGGAAAAAACCAACAAATCAAGCGATGAAAACGATATTTTCAATGAATGTTGTACATGCTAAATAACGTTGAACACGAGATGATTTGAAAAATTAAAATTACTCATTTTCTGCTGAAAATCAAAGGGAAAATCATGTTTAAGAAAAGACGAAATTTTACAACTTTTTTCCTTATTCTAGATTTTACGTCAATCATACTTATACATATATTTATTCTCCATCTAATCCATGTTCTCTTCTAAAACTATAGAATACGAAGTTTAACAACTGTGCTAAAATAGCGTTACATGGCGGGTGATTCCTGATCTTACGGATACCTCACCTCGAATTCACATCATTCTGAAGTAAAAACTTCACTTTTCCACTATGTTAAATCAGTTTCAGAAATGTTATTCTTGTTTATGCTTTCCAATAGTTATATTTCGGTAACTTGGCATCAAAAGTTTTTACTATATTTTGGAAACTTTAATTGCATAAATGTATTAAATAGGTATTCAACATCAGTGCCCGAAAATACAACGTTTGCAGAAGCGTTGCGTTAAGGACCGCGAAGATAAAGTAACAGAGGCAAAAAAATCACTACCGTTCAATTAGAAGATATTAGGAGGAAATCAGATTAGGAGCAAGGTTGAAGTTAATAAAAACCAAAGTGGCCTGAAATTTTCACAATAGCCATCGATGGAAATCATGGTTTCCCTCACATCCATCGATGCGAGGGAAACTAAAGTAATTATTCTACAATTATCCTTTTGATTATAATAATCAGGTTCTATCATGGTTATAATAATATTACTTTAAAATCTCCTTTTTCTCTGCCATGCAATGAACTTTAACCACAGTGTAGAGTGAGGTGGAATTTCTCCGTGCGCCCTCTTCCAGCCGCAAAGACTCGGTAGCTGCAGAGATGGTAATAGCTACAGATTACTTATAGGTTATTTTTACTCTCAAGAATGATAATGACGCATTAGCGCTAATCCTTCGCGCTTCGGAGATAACTAGCGGGATTCTCATCTCCGTTGATCCAGTGAGATTTTACATTCGTGAAACTCGTCACATCTTTCGCATACGGAGAATGAAAGAGGAGTGGAATATTTGAAATACTATTTTTATTTCCAATGGGGACAAAGCCGTAGACGGATCAGGCCTCGTCGAGATGGTGTTATTTCATCGTAGAAGAGAAGAGATCGGACGAGAAGGAGAGCGAGAGAGTCGGAGGGAAGCTTGGAAATTGGAACGTTCTCGAATCGGAAGTCATTCGAATATCTTTTTTTAAACGTCCTGCGGATTTTGTCTTTTCAATCGGAAAAATAATTCTGTCCTCCGCTTCTACCTCTGCCCTTATTTTTTCAATTTATTTCCCTATCCTCCGCGCTCACCTCGTGGGCTTACGGCTTATTTCCTACCGAACAGTCTTTCCTTCCACGTGAAGGTAGACGGAGAACGCAAAAGGACGATATGCTGGATCTATATCCTTTATGGCGCCTTTTTTTTAAATCGGTACGAAAACAAGGAAAGAAGAGAAGAGAGGAATGTCGGAATGATTTTTTTACCGCCGCAAGTACGTGGTCATACATCCTCGTAGAATACACATCAACTGTGATCCTATAATTTTATTTGCTGTTCCATATTGCTTACACTTATCCTTTTGGGTATTGTTAGGTGAACTAAGAGTACTATATACTTTGGTATAAGGATAGGTGGGTTTACTAGACATTATATCTTTGAGGATGTGCATAAAAGTTATAAAAGTTATAGTTATAAAATTTGTAATTAGATAATTCGTATTTAGTATATATCTATCAGAGTTGTTTCAAAATATTTTCGTTAAATATTTATTTTGAGAGGACTAACTAACTAACGGTTAACTATACTAACATTATAGACCAGTTTAGTATGATTGAGATCGGATGAAAAGCACGATAAGAGTAATGAGCCCCTAAATGAACTAAATTAAAAGAACTGTTCCTCGGTACTTATTGAAGTTTCTTTTACGCCATCAACGAAAAGTTTCATATCGGGATTCAATGTATTTCAGAATGAGGCTCGCCTTAAATGACGACCCATACCAAGACGTATTATAGCCCTCTGTACAAAGAGGTCTTTATGCACCTAAAAGATTACGGAACCACTAATTTCATACCTCTGATGGAAAAGTAATGAAAGCATTAGCGGAGAAACCTTTGTAGGAATAAATATGTAAATTCAATTTTCAAAAGGCGTAAAAAAGCGCGGCCCTTCTGAGTTCAAAAGAGCAAAGAAAAACCGGCAAAAAATCATCTTCTGATTCGAATTTTTCAAGTTACACAAAGGGGAAGGGAGGAATTCGAAAGGTGTAGGATCCTCTTATTTATTTCTTTCTTTCTTATTCCGGATAAAAACTGAATAATTCGCTCCTTAATTCTGCAAGAAAACCACATCTTCCAGTACTGGAGGCGTAAAAGTGTCCGTTCGAAATAAAAAACAAACTCCAAGACATGGTGCACTTGACCTTCTCGTTTCTTCCCTAATTTCCTCCGCTTTTTCGCTCGAAAGGACGCTCGAAGGCCGTTGCTTATCCGTCTCTCACGTTTTCTTCCTCAAGCGTTATTTGTTTCCCGAGGGAGGAGAAAGGAACTGCCCCTTTTACGCAAAGCTGATGGCTGGCAATTCCTCCGCGACAATTTCCCTCGGAGACAGACTCGAAAAGAGCGTTTTTAATCTCGATTTTCATCTTCCCCTCGTCTTGGGTGATCGCATTGGGGATACGGGCCTGCATCCTCGCTGTCCTGTCGCATGATGAGATTATAATGACCACTTGGAAAGAAGGAGGCGTTGGTGGCGCAAGTGAAGCCGCCTTCACGTAGATGTATCTTACAATTTCTTTCCGAGAGGAATCTCCATAATCTCACTATCCTCTGGGTCGGAATAGATAGCGGTGAGGTCTTGATCTGAGGACGGGGAAGTAGAGGAAATAGTGGGGTGAAGCATATTCAAACGTCTTTCTCTGAGGTTTAGGAATTTGGTTTAACTTGAGAATATAATAAGGAAGTTTTATAACGATGTGGATATAGAACGGAATATGTGCCCTCATTTTTTTCTCACGGCTTTTCGACTTTTTTGAAAAATTTGTTCAGATTTTTATGGCACATCTTTCGTGAAAGTTCTTATCGCGTTAAGCAAAAGTAAGAATTATTTTTGAAAAAGTCGTACGCAATCTCTAGCACAAGCATGCGTAAATACATCGTAAACCGAAATAAAGTTCTTTCAAATTTTTCAAATCATCATTTCACACACTTTTCAAAATTTATAACTTTTGTCGATGCTTTGTCTCAAAAATATTCTAAATTAAATAATTCTCCCTCAGGGTAGATACTAATCAACAATTCGTATTTTCAATTACAGCTATCACTTACTTTTGAAAAATGAATGTGCTACTAGTTTCTCGGAATCAGTAGTTCGTAAGTGAGTGACCCGCTTGCTGCAGGACAAATTTGGTTTAAATCGCCTTCTAAAATATTCTATGTTGGACTAAAGGGCATGAAACACGGTGTGCGGCGTGAAAGTGCGGCCATGAGCTATCTCTTTGATTAAACTGCAGCCTTAGCACGAGAGAGAATACACCGCTGCATTACATGTGCTGTTCATTACGAAATTCAAAATTATACATCCCTTAATCGTCATTTGCAAGGTAACGTATTTTGAGTCGAAATTCCTGGCTCAGTAAACACTGCGTTAATTAGTATATTAATGTTTAAGAACTTTGAAGCCTTAACGGAAATAAAGAACTGACTCTTTAAAAAAATAAAATATCTCGGAAGATTAATTGCGCATATTCTGTATTATTATTATTANTTCCGCGAACGATACGCGAAAGTAATCGACTAGGTAAATAGAGTCTTGGTGCATGCACCCCCTGCCACACGCCGAAAGGTGGCTAGCAGGGTATACACATAGACATAGACATCTAAAGAACACGGATATCTATCGAACATTTTTCAAGTTCAATAGGTTGTTCTATTGCTATTGTACTCTAGTTTATCACTTTATAGAGGATTCTTCAAAGTCCATAAACTTCCAAAAGTTTATCTTCACCGGACGGAGCTCGTCAATTGGTGGTAGGGAGGTAAAGGTTGAATTATTTTGGAAGAGATGAGAGACAGAGCGGACGTGGGAGTTTGACCTGCGGGATTCTTAGCACTATCTGCCTTTACTTCCTGATGCGGAAATTTCCCACGCCAGGAAACAATCGCTCCGAGGGAGGGGTATTGTCGGATGAAATTTCCCCAAGGTTTCACGAAACTTTGTCATATTAAAGTTTATCTGTTACTTTAGTTCAACTTTATATTGCTCGAGAAGTTACTGTCAAACCTCGACCCTATTTCGCAGTACGTACTCTTCAATTTCATACATGAGTATTCACCAAGAAGGTATAATAAATGGATCCTTTTTTTAGGAATATTTCAGTTCTTTGAATTAAGAGACTCCAATGATTTGGAATATCTCAAATATACTAATAATATCCTCCTAAAAATAACAAACTCTCATGTGTTATTAACTAAATTTCTATTTAATTTTATAATTTTCAGATAACAAGATATCACATTCATTTGTTTTATAGAGTACAATGTCGGTATTTATATACTTGTACACCTAACATTAATTATTAAAAGCTTGAATGGAGGTCTTTCTCGAGTATCATTCAATGTATTGGACGCTGGAAAATGTTAAGCGGGGTGAATGCCATTGGTATCATTATTTAGGTATTAAGAAGCAGCTCATAGAAAAACAAAACTGTAAGCGAATAGTATTTTTTTCTGAATTTTGCACTTCGGCTGCACGGCGAAGAGTTAATAAAATGGATGGAATGGAAGTGCGGTCCAGCAGTTCCATTCAGTTCACCAGTGACGATGGTAGAGCCATCACGCAAAACATTAAGCCCGAGTAAATTCCGTCGCCATTTCCCCACCATCTCCGGATTTTCCGTAATTAATATCGCGGCATTCGATACGGCGCTCTCGTTCGATCCGTTCTCCGGAGGCCTCCCTCGTCATTCACTAATTCCCTTTTCGCAGACGGGGTAATGAAAATGCGAACACCTCATTTCCTACGTAATCCCCAAACAAATTCCCCTTTTCAATTCTTGCGGGCGGTTTCCTCTTTTATTTCTTACTCGACCGAACCCGAATTGAATGCGACCTGCCGATCGATGTATTGCGCAACCAGGTTGCCCTCCAATTCCCCCGTTTTATCTTCCCTCGGAGGTTTCCTCGTTTTTTACTAGTTACCAATTCCCGAGTCTGCCGTTCGTCCTCCCACCGGCTCCATTAAAAAATGCCCTCCCCTTTCCCTCACCGCCACTTCCCGGTGGATTCCAGGCCATTTAAGAGCCTTCCACGGTGTTTATCCTTCCGAAGGCAAAGGACATCAGGAAGGAGTATTCCTTCTCGCTGAGAAAGCCCGCCTCGATTTCCCTCTCCGCATCTAACTCCCTCTATCGAAGAAATGAAGAGAACACACGCTGACATAATAATGCATCTTCCTTTCCGAATGAGATAATTTACTTGTAAACATCTTACAGGCTACATATTACCTCAGGCATGGTCAGAGGCGTAGCCAAGGGGATGGTCTTGTGGATTTATTGGGGATTATAACCCATGAGAACAGAGCCAACAATAAAAGAAAGCTTGCGCGAGGATAGCCTCTCGTAATTATACAAACAATGCTGGAGGTTCGCTTTCGCATTCGTATACGTGTTAAAATAAATGTTTCCTTTTCTTTAGATTTTATGCGGAAGCATTTATTCTCCTGGATTTTAGGAAATGCATTGTTTATTCAATGGTTCGAATCCCCCCTAATGGACAAATCCCGGCTCCACCTCTGGGCATGGTTATTTTCAATCAAACGTCACACTTTACTTAAATATCGGAGTATTTTAATAATCCAAAACTGTTTTGCGAATAAGATATCTATTCCCAACACTGTGTTGGTGAATATGAAATAAGTCTCTCGCTCCTTCCAAAGGCGAGGGACAAAAGGAATGAGTATTCCTTCTCGTTGAAGAACCCCACTTCAATTTCCCTCTCATTCCTTCCAGCTCCCTCTTTCCTGGAACTTCTATAAGCAACTCAAAGTAGGTCACCTGCGATGTACGCAGGCCGCACTTGAGTCGTTGCCTTAGGGACCTGGCTCCGTGCTTCGCCAGAAAAAAAGACGTACGAAACGCGACGCGGACATTCCAAACAGACACGTATCAGACGCCTCTCTCGGGAGGACGGGTAAATAAGGGAAAAAATGGGTTTAAAAAGGAAACAAACCGCGCTCTCCTTCCGATTGCGGGAGAAGCCAGAGTTATTTTTCGCGGCGTTCATCAACGTCGCCTCGGGAGAAATCAATCCATTCGAGTGCCCCATTCGACCAGAAAACGTTCTCCTCAATCACGCGCGAGCTCTTTTCACCTCGCTCTATATCTTTTCCTCCCCGACTTCTCTCGGATGCATTCGGCGATTCCCTCCGAGGTCGCTCTTCGCAATTTATCCACGCATAAATTCCCTTTTTTCTCCTTTCAGGAGCATCTGAGAGCCGCCTCATTGTTTCTTTGGGTGGGTAAGGTCGCGCGGGGAACGTAAGGACGGGGGCTTTATCGGCGGCGCGGATATAAAGTACCCGGTTCTAGCGGAGGGCAAACGGTTCCAATATGGGATATCCGCGCTCATATCTCCCGTCGAACTTCCCTCGACGTCTTTTTTCTTCTTTGTCTATGCCTTGTCCTCGTATGTCATTACGGGAGTATCNTCGTTTTTTCCGCGAACGATACGCGAAAGTAATCGACTAGGTAAATAGAGTCTTGGTGCATGCACCCCCTGCCACACGCCGAAAGGTGGCTAGCAGGGTATACACATAGACATAGACATCTAAAGAACACGGATATCTATCGAACATTTTTCAAGTTCAATAGGTTGTTCTATTGCTATTGTACTCTAGTTTATCACTTTATAGAGGATTCTTCAAAGTCCATAAACTTCCAAAAGTTTATCTTCACCGGACGGAGCTCGTCAATTGGTGGTAGGGAGGTAAAGGTTGAATTATTTTGGAAGAGATGAGAGACAGAGCGGACGTGGGAGTTTGACCTGCGGGATTCTTAGCACTATCTGCCTTTACTTCCTGATGCGGAAATTTCCCACGCCAGGAAACAATCGCTCCGAGGGAGGGGTATTGTCGGATGAAATTTCCCCAAGGTTTCACGAAACTTTGTCATATTAAAGTTTATCTGTTACTTTAGTTCAACTTTATATTGCTCGAGAAGTTACTGTCAAACCTCGACCCTATTTCGCAGTACGTACTCTTTCGCAGATATATTTGTAATAGCGGATTGTCTGCACATAAGATTGCATAAGAGGATATGTTAAGTATTTCTGACACATTACGAGGACTCATATATCGAAAACTTACCACTTTGATGGTAAAACTTACCATTTAGAATTACAGTGCAAGTTACGTGTTTGTTATAATATCCTAAACTTACAGCGGTTTTGTTTCCTATATCATTTTATGATTCTGGCATGTATTGGAAATAAATTGAGAAAGAGTGGTCAATCTGGCTGACTGACGCTATTAGACTGGGTGATAGCATGATGTGTGGAAAACTTTCAGAGAAATCACTTTTTAAGTTGTAAACATTGATACCTTCTTCAATATCTAACATAAGTGACGACATTATTTTCTCAAGCTGCTAAGTTAAATCTGGATTATAGCTCAATGGCTTGCTTTCAGTTTGTTCCGTATCAATCAGGTCCTGTACCTCTCTGCAGCGTCATATTTTCCAATGAATTATCACAATATTACGGTAGTCACATATGCATATGCATTTATGTATACTGATATATTTACCTCTTTTATGTTGGAAGGAATATGTATGTCCGTGTATTTAAGTAGTCAGACGTTGACGCTTTTACTCGAAAAAACTTCAATTTTAGTTTAAATATTTCAGATATAGCGCCGAGCAAACATCTGCTATAGAGTAGCTTTCATGCGGAGGAACAAAAGTCTCGAGCTGCGAGTGTCTCCACTCAAAAATATATCTAGAATTTGGAATACATGCATTCCTCCCACCATCCTCTCACCCACATATCCATACCCTACTTCCCATTCTAATGCGACGTTGCCATTTCCGAAATATACGTCTCCCCCTCCAATTCCTCCCCTTCATTCCCATTACCCCTCCCACCTCCTCCCCTCGAGGCCGTGGTCATATTGATCCGAGAGGCAACAAGTACACACACACGAAGCCCTTGTGGCATGAAGTCCCTCACTGCTTCCCTTCAACCCACACCAACGTCCCCCTCACCCAACCACTTCTTTCTCGTTATCCATTCACCGACACATTCTTCCCTCCGCCCCTGTCCCCATAACAATACAAATATATACACACGTCCGCCCCTTCCCTCACGGACATATATCTCTCCCTTTCTCGTGCGCCCATCCTCCACTTCATCACCCATAACTTCACCACCTATCCACGACCGACTCCACGCAATAGGCAATTGTTTCGTCCCCTCCACTCGCATTCCAACTAACTCATACTCCGGGTACAGGGCGATACGGTAGGGAAGGTTATCTTTCGATGCGCTGCAGACTCCAGCGCCGCAATTCTCCATCCCTACCCGTAGCACTGGAGCTTTTACCTCACGATATAGGATTACTCCTCCGTTCGTACCCACGTGAACTGTTGAGACCGCATCCTCCTTTACGTCCTTATCCGCTGCATCCTTTAAACTCAAACTTTGGACATACACACTGCGACCCAGTTCCGCTTCTGACTTCACTTTCTCCCTTACCCTTCCCCCTACTTTTCCACCCTCTCGTCTCCTCAGACCGCATAACCATTCCCGTGATTCGTGGTCCGACTCCATCTCCATACTACATCCAGCACGAGCTGAAGGCCACCCGAAATCGGATCTAGGCTCCAAATGGCTGGGGTATTTGAGTGCACAGGCCTGGCGTATTTGCGTACTTGGAATAGAGGTATGCGGGAGGGATGTGACGGACTGAGGGGCAATGCATATAGATTGTGAGAGGTTCAGCTGAGCTTCCGGCATAAGTATCGCAAAGACTGCCTCTCTAATACTTTTGGCGAGTGGGTTACCTTGAAGAATCCTCCAGCGTGGTGGAGGAGGAAAGGTTGGCATCTTCCATTTTACGCATCCTCTCGTTTATTCACTCTCACCTTCTGTATCCAGCGAGTGTTAGTTAATCTCTCAATTAAAGGATCCTTCTCTATTCCATTTTTGTCATTTTCTTCACAGTTTTCAAATCATCATCAAGGCTATCATTTTTTAATTATTCTTTATCGAAAAAACATTTTGAAGCAATAGTTGATGCTTTCCATTGTGAAATAAAAAGTCAGCCAGAAAGTTACACAAACTTCGGGAACATAAGAATCTTGTAAACGTTATTTTATTAGTATGAAATAAATATAATAAATATATAGCATACGTTAATATTAAATTTACCGAGACTCGATTAAAGTTATCTATACGATACGAGTTATATACTTTCTCTACAATGCAATAGGTGCCTAATGCAGTACCTGTATACTTCAATAAATTTATTAGTATGCAAAAATCAAGGAACAATTTTAGCGTGGCTACTCGGAGAAGTTTGCCATAGGATAAGATGTCTTGAAATGGTAATCCCTCCTCTTTGGGCATCTCTAGTAATTCATGAGACTAAAGGTCACTTGTATAAATCTCATGATATCTCAGTAAATTCAGTACTGAATTCCTCAAATCCTCTTTCCGAAGTGTGTATAAATGCTAAAGAAATAAGAACGAACACTTAGTAATTTCCATAGAATATTTTTTTACGACTAGTTTCAACTACAGGCAGACATCATCAGGCTGTCGTAAAACATACTCGAAGGAAATTACTGTGTTTGTTCTTACTTCTTTAGTGTGGCACCCTTCCACAACAAGAGTTTGGACATATTCATTGTTTATAAATGTTTGGTTGGTTCCATATTTACAGGACCTGATATCTTGATTGTAGTCCAGCACCTAAGAACTGGCTGTCATATTTTTTTTCATGTTCAAACAATACCAAATATTAGCTTTTTGTAACAAACACTCACGAGTTTACTTTTCTAATTAATTTCCTTCCCTCTGTGTGTCCATCACGTTTTTCTGCTTTAAATTCTCTTCACATTTTCCACATCCGTAAGTTCGTAATTCCATTGCGAATTCTTCCCGTCTCAAACCGAAAAGATGTCGAGGAAGAGCTTTGCGGAAGATGATTAATGGCTTATCGATGAGAGATAACAAGCTCGCGGTTCGATTTGCATCCATCTTGAGAATGATTTATACAGTGGGAGCTTTTAAATGCGTCTCTTTTATAAGGTTTCGGAGGGAATAATAGTCCGTAGATTCGGAGTTTCGTTGAAAAGGAAGGAGTTCGGTCGATGAGGTAGACGAATGGAATTGCGATTCCTTATTAGATTCAGGATCGTGCGCCCTAGTTTAATTGGCTCGCAGAGATATTATTTCTCAATTGAATTAATAATGAACTAGCCTAAAATCTCGGAATAAACTGGAGCGTTGGCTGAGAAAAGACGGCTAATAAAAAAACTGGTTCAGTCCAAAGATAGTTGGAAACGAGCGGATAATGAAGATAAGTTGGAGCGATTTTCCTAAGCGATGAGTTGACAGACTCTTTTTCATTTCATTACTTACTACTGAAATATTTGGTAATTAATGGATACATTTCAGGGTGTGAAAAATTAAATCATTGATTCGAATAGGCCAAAAATTTGTTTAATAAGGAGTACGAAATAAAATTAAAATTCTACCTGAAATAAAATTAAACGAAAATCAAATAGTTTACAATTATTATTTGTTCTGTGATCAAATCCGATACTTTAAATTGACCGATCTAAACACAGTGAAATACCGTTAAATCGAACATCTTTGTCTGATCATTGTTACTCTTAGTCGAAACCTAACGATGGGCTAATTTAATAATATTATGATCGGGCAAACTTATTCTATATTCCTCCGAAGGTATACTTGAAATGTCTCGAAGATCAAATCAAAGAATTAGGAAGAGATAAGAGAATACAGTGGGATAAATGATAATTCGCGAATCTCAGCGTGTGAAAAATCGACCATAATTCTCACTTCCGGAGCAAGAAGTCAATAAATTCATATGTAATGACGTAACACGTAATTTGCAAGATTCGTTTATTCACAACACTCCTACAGGAATTCTATAAGCTATTTTCGTTGGGACACCCAGTAATCTTATCATACATTCCCTTCAGTTCCTTAAACTACAATCGTCTCTTCTCTACAAAAACCAATTTATCACGTTCAGCCTACCTCTCGGTCTACCTTTCCTTTCATAACGCTCATAATCTCCTTAACCTTCGTTTCAGTCATGGTGATACCATAACAACCTATTCATTTGTGGATTGGTTTATTTGGTTCAATGAAGATGATTTGTAAGACAACCATGTCATAGATGCCCTGCCCTGCCCCTTTCTTAAAGTCCATATACATTCGTTTACTAGTCATTAGACCTGCTATTTCTTCTACTATAGCTATATACTATGTATGTCAATTTAGGAATTTGGTTGTTAGATTTAGCAACTTTTTCTTTCTTTTAGCGACTTTTTTCTTCCATTTCAGAGACATCATACACTACATTCAGCATGTGCTATTATGTACACACTTCATTACGAGGAAAATGTTTTACTTCTACATTAATCAAAATAATGTTAGATTTACTCGATGTATGATCTGTGCTTCAAATAACTCGGTTCATATATCGTCTGAACTAATTTGATATTTGATGGAGTTTCTAAAAACAAATTCAAACCCTTGTAAATTTTTAGCGATATTCTTTCATGACTTCAGCAACTTTTTAGGGTGTATCTAGAAACATTATCAAATATAGTATGATTTGAGAAATTATCTCGGGATTGTAATTCTCCATTAAAGAGAGAACTTAAATCTTGTCGAAGAAGGTTACAGAAAAGGGCACAAGCTCCAAGGACACGGTTGATTGCAAAAGTTCTTCCGTTGCATTGATATTCAAAGCGATATCGCCTCTGAGCGCCATCGCCTTCACTTTAACCGAACATAAATTCGAATATACGATAGCTGTTTTGGAACGTGTGTGTGCGTGCGGGAGCTCTCGATTTTGTGAGAGCCAAGGGAGAAATTATGGAAGGGATGGAGAATGGATAGCGCCACGGAATTCACCCCTCAGATTTCCTACTTCGTCGTCAAAAGCAATATCGGACGAAACAATGAACCGAACTTCATCGAAACTCCTGCAAGATAAACTTTTTAAGAGTGACACCAAACAGAACAGGACCTATAAACAATTTAACTTGTTAAAGCCAGGACACCTACTAATGCTCGTAAAAACGCTTTTAGCAACAACGGAGCCGCTCTGATAGGACTTGACCTTTGGATTTGACGTTTACCCTTTCCTCATGTCCCGACGCGTGCAGCTTTTCGATAAAACAACAAGGGGACTGAATTCTATCTCGTCCTCGAGTGCGTTCTGCAGCAGGAATAGGCTGACGATGAATTATATCCCTCACACGCTTTCCGATTCGAGAAGGGTTGAGAATTGGAAACGTCACGTTATTGATTTTTATCTCTCCGCTTTAATGCGACATCCATACGTTGTTTTCCGTTGGACATTTCCAAATGAACGAAATTGTAACTCTAAAAATAGGATGACTTGCATACTGCATCCTAATCTCGAACGCACAAAATGAACCAAGAGAAAATACGTAAAGTGATCATCTATAGGTATTTTTCTGGTATTTTACTCCTAGAAGGATTCTACCTCGAGCATTTCCTTCTTATTTGAGCGAAAATTCATTGAGAAATATCCTCCTCATCTTTTCAATATCTTTAAATTTATTCACCTTAATTATGCTCGATATTGTTTTTGCCGATGTTCAGGAAAAGGTTACGATTGCCTACAGGATTGTAGTCAATATATTTTAATACATATTCATAATAGTTATATTAAGAAGCGTAACAATCGCAACTTCGAATCGAAAGCGATATTCCACCACCATAATAAGAATCTGTATTCAATTTCCCTTCTTTTGGTACTTATTTTGATTTTATACGACTATTGCTTCTAATTTAATTTTGCAAAAGAAATAAAGTCTGAAACCGATAAAATCGAACTTTACGTGTATTTCTAATGGAAATCTATCTGAAAGATCTTGGATCAAACCCAGCAAAGTAATCAAACAAAAATATGACAGTGCTTCCTTCTGGGTCTCAGAAAATACGTATGCAAAATCTGACGCAAATCGGACAAAAGGTGTGGACACCAATCTCAGACAAACAAACCCATAAACACACAAACCCACAGAACTTCTGCTTTATATATGTAGATAATATTAATAGTGCGACTTTATTAGAGCGAGATTGAGAGTATCAAGTCTTTTCTTATTTCTAACCCTTCGTCATATGAAGTTTAAAAGAATGTAAAGAAGAAAAGTACTTTTTGGGTTTAAAAACCTAAGTTAGAACTTAGGAATAAATAATTAATAAGAANGAGTGTGAAAAACCTGAGAAACCTACTGATGGTTAACTAATTTTTAAGAAAAAGGCTGAATAAATCATATCTTAAAAACAAATAAAATGGTACTTATACATTATTTCATAACAAGACACGACAACTGGAAATAAATTGTCATAAAAGATCAGAAAAGAATATTATGATATGCGAATACAACGGTTCCAAAAAAGGTTAGTACATACGAAGATAGCTACAAAAAGAAAAATTGATGAATATTACATGAATAAAGAAAACTATTATATGAAAAAATAAATATAAAATATTATATGAATTCAAATATATTTTCACGTTTCCAGGTAAAGGCCTGTTAATGAATACAATATAACCAATAACTAATTAATTTCAATCACAGTACAGTTATATACAAGTATAAACAGCTACATAACCATGACTAACCGTGTGACTCAAGGTCTGACGTAGAGAAGATATAAACGAAATATTCCTCAATAATCGAAAGAAAAACGGGTACGTTACGACAATAAATTTAACGAATATACGTAAATCATATGCAATGATGGGACATCAATTTAAAAGGGGATGCGGAATTGAAGAGGCATTGCCACCGTGTGACACGTAATTATTTATGACCCCTTGTCACGTCGAAACGGGAATTGGAAACGAATCCCCACAGCAGAGCTTCCAAGAAGGAATCGTACCAAAGATTTATAATTCAAGATTCCAATTTCAAGCGTTAAAAATTCCATGAATTTCGAAAACGAGCATCAAACATTGCACTGCTATGAGAAACACAATGCAGGGCAACAGCTAAAGGGATTGGCGGATACTTCATTTAAAACCATTAGATAGGACTTGTAACTTTTTAAAGATTTGCTACCTTTCTCTACAAATGCCGAATGCAACAAAGAAAACTTTAAACAATTCCCATAAGAAGCATACACATATTAGAATTATCTAATAAGTGAGAAAAGTTTTTGAAGTAATTACTGCTTTAAAAGCTTCTAAAACGCTGGTGAAGAGTGATGATTCAATAACAAAAAAAGTCAATTAAATGATTATAATTATTTTATGGTGAAAGTTAAAATATTAAATTACAGTGGCTCTATCTAGGTTGATAAATACCTCTAATCGCAAAAAACTGGGTTAGCAAACATGTTTTCCGAACGGATAACAAATGATATTCCGAGTTACGATCACGCATGTTGGCTACAAAAGTTGTCTGCTAGGATTGAGTGTCAGCGATAGAGCGACAATTTCTAACCTAATTGGTTGAAATAAAATAAACACTTTTTAAATCCACGTAGAGATTTATTCCAAAATACCTACCTATTTTTCCACGCGCAGTGTTTTCAATGGTAGAAAAAAGAAGTATCAAGGCTTTATATGCACTTTTAAAAGATATGGGGTATTTGCCAAAAGGCGGTATTAATGCGGTGGTGTATGGAATGTGGAATGAAACATGATCACAAATTAGTGTGGTAAAGGCCCACATAAACAATTATTTGAGGTCCATAAAAGGATTATCCGTTGATCCCAACAGCAAAAACAGCTTCGGATTATGAACATTATGAATGACGAACGGCTCTCAGGAATAAATTTAAAATGTGAACGAGATAAAATGGTAGTGCAACATAACGGATAATTAGTGGATAACTCTAAACATATCGGATAATTAGTGAATAAGTTGCTTGTAACTGTTGAATACTTCTTATCAATACGTCAAAGGTCACATCAATTGTTGCCAATATATTTTAAAGGCATTACTTCGAAAATCGATACGTACTTAAATAGCGTCATAATTAATACACATGAACTTAGTTAGATTTTTTATATTGAAATTTTCTCCGAATTAGTTTTCTTTAAGGTCAAGAATTGTTCCCCTAGTTTGAAATAGAAGTCCGCATTTAATTTTTTCCTCTTAGATCTAGAGCGTGCTCTAATTATCTCCCAAGTTTAAATTATAAAATATAAAAACTTAATAAGATTCGAGTGCATATTTATATTACGGTAACATAGGTGAATTTAAACTTATTTACTCAATTTTCTTGGAAGTTAGAGATTATCCTTTGATTCGAATAATTATTCTGTAATAAGAAGCTTAAGAGAAACATACGAAACTAAGCAGAAGGAAGTTAAAAATACTATATGGTATTGGTTATTTACCTATGACTTATTAAAAACGCGTAATTAAGAGACCATCATCCTTCAGTAAATCTTACTGAAATGGTTTCCTTTAAAAATTGGAATGTGATATTTTTCAATGGTGAGCCTGATTTATATAATATCAATATATATATTAAAATTCCGTTAAATATATTCATTCTAAAATATCAGTATTAGTTAGATTACGTTTTGATTCAGCAGAATTGAGAAAGTAAGACTTAATTAAAAAGACAAATACATTTGAAAACATTTTCTAAGAAATAAAATAGAAAATAGGAGTTAGAATAAACATAATTGGGATAGAATATAGAATTAGATTTTTAAGAAAGAAAAACATTTCTTGTTGGTATTTACAGCATTAACTCATCCATATCTGCTCTCTATTAACTATTTCTCTGCTGCTGCATCGTATAGATGAACTGTGACCTATTTACCACTGGAGCAATGAAAGGGCCAATGATGAGCCTCAGTTAACTGCTAAAATCGTCGACCACAAAATAAGTGGGTCAGTCACCGAAAGAGAAGGAAAGTTGATTTCACCCGACGAGAAGGGCATTTTCCGGGTCTAAAATAATGAAAACGCGTTACATCCTTCCTCCGCACAAGACGCAAAGGCTGTGAATCTGGTTAATAATTACGGAAAAGAACGAGCGCGTGACCCAAAAGTGTTGTTCCCTTCTACCTACCCAGGAACAACGGTGCAGAATTTCTACCATATTTCTCTCCCTACCTTTTTGTTAAAACGAATGTTAAAAAAATGAGGGCAGATTCAGAAGAGAGGAAGAATTTCGTTGTATTCTGATAATCTTTTTTTGGGATAAAGGGCCGAATTCGAGGAGGGAAGGTGAAGAAGCCGCTAAGTGGTATTGCTGCAAAGTCGTAGTTCCTTAATCAGCACTTCAAATACTACTAAGTATATGGTTAAAGTATGTAACCTACAATATGAAATTGATAGTTTCCCTGTACCTTGAATTATTCAGTTTATAGGAGACCAAACATTTCCCTTACCATCGAAATATTGCTGCAGTCCTTTCCACTAATTCTGAAAAATTTTCCCACACAATTGCTATTTCCCTTTCTCAATCTTCTTCCTCACCATTATCCTTTCCATGTTCTTGCTCTCCATAGACATTAATCTCCTCAGCCTTCACTCTTCTCTTCCTTCACCAACGTTTTCTTGCTTTTCCCCTTTCGGATCTGAGTTTTTATCGGAGTTCCTCAGGGTTCAGCATTTCGGCCTTCCCTGTTTCAGTTTCGCATCTTTTCTCCTGTTTTACATATTTTTTACCCCGTTCCGTTCTTTATTTTCATCGTATTTCCTCGTTTCTCTTTCCAACTAATCAGTTGTCCTGGTACCCGGTGAGTTTAATTAACATCCTGCCTCGTGATGGAAACGCATTAATCGAAGGAACGGCTTTCTTCTGTGTTTTGATAAAAAAGCATTACTTTCGGATTAACAGTATATATTAAGACAAGCTTCATTAATAAATTGAAGGGTAAACGGAAAAAAAACGTCTGATATCTTGGAAATCTTGCTAAAAATGTAAAACTGTAAATGTAGAACGGTGGTTTGAGCATCACAATGCTAGACTTCTTACCTCATTTAACCCTTAAACTGATGCAAAACGTTGTGTTCCAACATAATAGTCTAGGAAAGTATCTTTATGATCTCCACGCATTCGATAGGAACATATCCTTTAATAGCTGGTAGCAAGATTCTTTGCAGCAGTTATTTATATTTAAAAATCTATTCAGCGTTAATTGTTAACCGACCATCGTTCTATATGGAGTCTGGTAGAGAACGTGTATCACGGCATACTTCTTCAACAATCCTAATCAAAGAAGAAAGTTTGCTCTTGGACCCAATTTTCATGGGAAAAATTAATAAATTATCATTCAGATGTTACATTTCATCTTAAGTATACACTGGATTGTATTGTTATAAAGAATTATTTCTGACGTATGTATTTTTGTACATAATTTTATTTNAGGGACCGATGGAACAGAGACATCATTCAGTATTTAGGGGTAACATGGCAACGAGAAGCTCAGAATAGAGAGAATTGGAAAGCGCTTGGAGAGGCCTACATCCGACGTTGGATTGAAAATTGCTGATGATGATGATGATTATATAACTAAATACAGATTGTTATAAAACTACAAAGAATTGGGTTGTCGGGACAACTCCTCAACTGATGGTTTTTGGAGAAAAAGCGGGAAAACGATGCGGGAATACACCCACATAAGAAGGGGGGCGAAAAAAAACCCGCGAAAACACAGAGGTAATAAATGCACTATAAGTATAGATAATGGTGCCGGTGATATTCAACAAATTCGCATCGTCACTGATGGTATATCGGCACATTCGTCCCTCTTCGGATGTGTAAACAATGGTGTTCGTACTAAGAAAAAGAAAATGTCAGGAATAAATCCTTGCACCCAAAATATCCTTGAGTTCACCCTCACTACCAGTTCAACGTTTCCTCACGACACACTTTCTGGCAAAATTTTGTTGAAGATGAAGGTAATTTAAGATTAAGATAATTTTTTAAATTGTCAAAAATAAGCCTCAAGTGGGCATTTAAATGTTTTACAAAATTAATCAATAAATAAAATAATCCAATTCGTGACATAATGAAGAAATCAGGATTAAAATGCCATAAGCATTGGAAAACATAGGAGAGAAGAGACCAGAAATTATGGGAATGGAAATGAAACTGATAAAAAGGGATCAGAAAGAAGATAAAGAGACAGGTGGTGCAAAATATTGATGATAAATATTGAGGAGAAAGGAGATAAATATGTAATCAACAAACGTAGAAGACCAGAATAGATAGATGAACAAAAAACGTTAGAGAAACTCACGTCCTAAGCAGACTCAGCCAGTGGTTCAAAACTGCTGACGAAAAAGAAGATGAAAAATTGAAAAAATAAATGAAATTTTCTTCGAAATTTAAGGTTTACAATGAAAAATCCAACGTTGCAGGAAAACGCCCGCAGAGAAGGGAGTAAAAAACCGATTAGTAGGGTAGTTTGGTACAGGGATTTCAAGAAAGGAAAGGAGGTATCGTTTTTTTCTTAAAGAGGAATAGTATGTGCCACAGAATGAGCGGAAGTCGGTTATGAAAGGATCGTTTGAGGGCGAGGACGAAAGGTTAAGGGATCCACGCTCTGGAAAAAAGATTTCGAGGAGGGATCGCCAAAACAACGACTACTCCTCGATCTCCTTTACTTCTTCTTCCCATTACTTACTTAGATTTTTCTTTAAATTTCTAATATCGTCTTCTTTATCCGCTCTTTGAAAGAATTTTGTTTCATTTTGACAATTAAATTCCAACGGATTTTTCCTTCGCGGTGATGAACGAAAAGAGCAACATTCTGTTGGAATTGGATGATCATCTCTTGTTTCTCTGACGATTTGACCTCAATCTCTGAATTATGAATCGGCTTACGATTCATAGAAAAGGGAGGCTAGTTCAGTCGGGTGAAATACTAAGTTCTGTAGCGTGGAAAGTAAGCAGTTGTTGATTGATTTCGAAAGACTGCTACATATAAGAAGACTACTCAACCGTGTATACTTATGAAGATGCTCCAATAATTCTCTACACGTCTTAGCAAATAATTAAAAATTCTTACAGTACAAGAAATTACATCATGAATTTACCAGCTTTAAATGCCCCTGTAAAGGAGAGAATAATTTTCGAAATAGTAATTTAAGATTACTTTACCTTAAAGGTTGCCAACATCTTTACAAACGGCAGACCCATAAAATTGCGACGTTTCAGAAACGTATGGCTTTTTTATTTAGTAAATATTACCAAATTTATCATCATTCGTCCAGTTTTTAAAAGTTTTACAGTTGTTCAAATGCTTCGGGAGATTAGAAGTACAATGAGAATCTATGAAATAATTGAATTGAGAAGATTGTGGAAGAATTTAATTCGGTCGTATTAGTGATACGAATGGAAATAAATGATAATGGAGCACTGAGATAAAGAGAAAGATTCAAGACACGAGAGAAAATAATAATCTTCATCAAAATTCTTCCGCTTCTCAGTAGTTTCACGCGCCATAAAATTCAGTGCATAATTCCTTCTCTGAAGACCTCTGTTATTATTTCTTTATATCATCATTTGAATTAAGCCTTGGCTTTCACTGCTATCATTTACCTGGCATTCGTTCTAATATCATTAAATTAAAGATGCCGCGCTTTCGCCCAGTTTCTTTACTTTGATTTATCTCCTTAATCAGAACTCTTCCTACCCTCTAGCATTTTTATTTTTTCGTATATTATAGTTGAAATCAAACCTACTTTTTCCTGCATTATCCAAACCCTCGTACAAACCAACTAACTTTTGTTACACAGGAAAACGGGTAAGGGTGAATTTGCGCAAGATGGTGCGCACCCAGGAAAAATCCCAAGGAAGACTTGAAAAAAGTCTGACGGGACCGGGAATCGAACCCGGGTCTCCCAATTGCCGGTCGGGTGCTCTTTCCGTTGAGCTATCCCAGCAGAACATTTCTCCAAGCCATTCGGGAGACTTTGTGGGCAAGGACTTTGCGAATTCGGCTTTTCGGAGTTTTTCTCACTATCTTATCACAGTCGTGTTTCTATTCCTTAAAGAAGCTAAATACACTTCTGTTTACCCCCATTTTCTCGCCATCCTACCAACACTTTGTACGTTTCCCTCTACTCACGCTCAGAATAAAGTAAATTAATACTTAAATGCATTGTGTATATACGTATTCACTTCTAAGGTCCATACATAGATTTTTCCTTGAATGTTTCACAGCAAAATCCGTGAGGGCCATCCACCTGAATTTAGAGGAAACTCTAACATGGAATATCTCAAATATACTAATAATATCCTCCTAAAAATAACAAACTCTCATGTGTTATTAACTAAATTTCTATTTAATTTTATAATTTTCAGATAACAAGATATCACATTCATTTGTTTTATAGAGTACAATGTCGGTATTTATATACTTGTACACCTAACATTAATTATTAAAAGCTTGAATGGAGGTCTTTCTCGAGTATCATTCAATGTATTGGACGCTGGAAAATGTTAAGCGGGGTGAATGCCATTGGTATCATTATTTAGGTATTAAGAAGCAGCTCATAGAAAAACAAAACTGTAAGCGAATAGTATTTTTTTTCTGAATTTTGCACTTCGGCTGCACGGCGAAGAGTTAATAAAATGGATGGAATGGAAGTGCGGTCCAGCAGTTCCATTCAGTTCACCAGTGACGATGGTAGAGCCATCACGCAAAACATTAAGCCCGAGTAAATTCCGTCGCCATTTCCCCACCATCTCCGGATTTTCCGTAATTAATATCGCGGCATTCGATACGGCGCTCTCGTTCGATCCGTTCTCCGGAGGCCTCCCTCGTCATTCACTAATTCCCTTTTCGCAGACGGGGTAATGAAAATGCGAACACCTCATTTCCTACGTAATCCCCAAACAAATTCCCCTTTTCAATTCTTGCGGGCGGTTTCCTCTTTTATTTCTTACTCGACCGAACCCGAATTGAATGCGACCTGCCGATCGATGTATTGCGCAACCAGGTTGCCCTCCAATTCCCCCGTTTTATCTTCCCTCGGAGGTTTCCTCGTTTTTTACTAGTTACCAATTCCCGAGTCTGCCGTTCGTCCTCCCACCGGCTCCATTAAAAAATGCCCTCCCCTTTCCCTCACCGCCACTTCCCGGTGGATTCCAGGCCATTTAAGAGCCTTCCACGGTGTTTATCCTTCCGAAGGCAAAGGACATCAGGAAGGAGTATTCCTTCTCGCTGAGAAAGCCCGCCTCGATTTCCCTCTCCGCATCTAACTCCCTCTATCGAAGAAATGAAGAGAACACACGCTGACATAATAATGCATCTTCCTTTCCGAATGAGATAATTTACTTGTAAACATCTTACAGGCTACATATTACCTCAGGCATGGTCAGAGGCGTAGCCAAGGGGATGGTCTTGTGGATTTATTGGGGATTATAACCCATGAGAACAGAGCCAACAATAAAAGAAAGCTTGCGCGAGGATAGCCTCTCGTAATTATACAAACAATGCTGGAGGTTCGCTTTCGCATTCGTATACGTGTTAAAATAAATGTTTCCTTTTCTTTAGATTTTATACGGAAGCATTTATTCTCCTGGATTTTAGGAAATGCATTGTTTATTCAATGGTTCGAATCCCCCCTAATGGACAAATCCCGGCTCCACCTCTGGGCATGGTTATTTTCAATCAAACGTCACACTTTACTTAAATATCGGAGTATTTTAATAATCCAAAACTGTTTTGCGAATAAGATATCTATTCCCAACACTGTGTTGGTGAATATGAAATAAGTCTCTCGCTCCTTCCAAAGGCGAGGGACAAAAGGAATGAGTATTCCTTCTCGTTGAAGAACCCCACTTCAATTTCCCTCTCATTCCTTCCAGCTCCCTCTTTCCTGGAACTTCTATAAGCAACTCAAAGTAGGTCACCTGCGATGTACGCAGGCCGCACTTGAGTCGTTGCCTTAGGGACCTGGCTCCGTGCTTCGCCAGAAAAAAAGACGTACGAAACGCGACGCGGACATTCCAAACAGACACGAATCAGACGCCTCTCTCGGGAGGACGGGTAAATAAGGGAAAAAAATGGGTTTAAAAAGGAAACAAACCGCGCTCTCCTTCCGATTGCGGGAGAAGCCAGAGTTATTTTTCGCGGCGTTCATCAACGTCGCCTCGGGAGAAATCAATCCATTCGAGTGCCCCATTCGACCAGAAAACGTTCTCCTCAATCACGCGCGAGCTCTTTTCACCTCGCTCTATATCTTTTCCTCCCCGACTTCTCTCGGATGCATTCGGCGATTCCCTCCGAGGTCGCTCTTCGCAATTTATCCACGCATAAATTCCCTTTTTTCTCCTTTCAGGAGCATCTGAGAGCCGCCTCATTGTTTCTTTGGGTGGGTAAGGTCGCGCGGGGAACGTAAGGACGGGGGCTTTATCGGCGGCGCGGATATAAAGTACCCGGTTCTAGCGGAGGGCAAACGGTTCCAATATGGGATATCCGCGCTCATATCTCCCGTCGAACTTCCCTCGACGTCTTTTTTCTTCTTTGTCTATGCCTTGTCCTCGTATGTCATTACGGGAGTATCTTTTTGCCAGCTTAAAGTTCCATCTCCGGAGAAAGACCATCCCTTCCTTTCTCATTCCGAAAATATTTATTCAACTCAGGAGGTAGTGTTACTCGCTCCCCAGCTCGTCTCTATGCCCATGGGGATTACTCGCGTTTGTGATCTCATGTCTACACGAGCGCACACGATTGTTTCGGAAATCCGAGGGGTTCTAATTTTTACCTCTTCCCGTATCCTTTGTCTTCCCTACCTTTCAGAGTCTTCCAATCTCTCGTATTTGCGGTTTATTTTTGCTATTACTTTTGCTGTTCTAGTTTCCGAAGTGGAAGCTGAGTAACTCCTTGAATTTATCCTTCATTGTGTGACAACAATGAAGGATACGTTAGATACCCTTTACTTGTAGGTATCGGAATATGCAAATTAATCGATTGGTTGCCGATTGTTAAATAAATCATTATAAGGAAAAACATTTTTTTAAATATGTGGACTTTTATGTATGTATGTTGTATGTCAACTTTTAACCACAACTACTTAACGTTTTTCAATCCATCCTCTATAAAGTTAATGAAAATGGTACGCATAATCAACTTAAATCTCCTTCTTGCCTCTGAAGGTCATAGCTCGGCAATTGAAATGCGCATTAGGTGATTTTTAGAAATGTCAATTTACTTCCTTTCCTTTCTTTGTTTCCAGACTTGATTTTAGCGGGAATGCACGAACCACCGACGAAACGGCTCTATGAGTTTTAAATTCATTTTCTAATTAAATCTCTAACGAAGAAAAAAATTTTAAACTACATCGTTTTTCTTTAGCCCCGATTTTAATTAAAGGTATCTTCTAATATTCAATTTCATACTTGAGTATTCACCAAGAAGGTATAATAAATGGATCCTTTTTTATATTAATTAGGAATATTTCAGTTCTTTGAATTAAGAGACTCCAATGATTATGAAATGAGTTACATTTGAGATGCTCATAAAGGTCCAAGATATATTGCAACATGAAAGATGATTAAGTTTAAATATATCATTTTAAAAGTAAATTAATTATTATGTCAGCGTTTGTTCAAGAATTTCCTTATAAAGATACAATTAAATAGCAGAAAATGAGAATTTCCGCTCTGAAAAAAACGTTTATAATCATTTGAAAAGATTTACGAAATTCTGTTTATGAATGCAGATGACACATATCTGCTGAAACGGATGCCTCGTTTTACCCACAAATATATGGATAATCTTTGGTTTGAATTACTATGATGTTCATCTTCTAAGTAATTTGTCTTGGTAAAAACATACTTAATAATAAGCAGGTGCTTTTAAGCTTTGAAAGAAAAAAATCTTCAGCTATCACAATTATAAGACAAGCAAGGATATCGGCTAAAATAGCAATTCCGACTGAAATTTACACCCCCAAAGTATCCAAGAGGAGTAAGTTTGAGGATTCTTAAGTATGAAGTTTTGGTATGCTCAAGAAATCACATAATATCCCCTCCGAATTTAAATATCATCCTATTTGCATTAAACAAAAACTCAGAGAACCTATTCTTCGGGCAAGAGAAACCACGATTAAGTGAAAGGAACTCAGGAGGGGAGGTCTGAAACGAAGACCAAAAGAAAAAGGATCGAGATTTCGGGTACAAAGATCGCAAAAAAACGGCATCTCAAGTTCTCTGCTTTTTGAATCAGTTACTGACTGCGAAATAAAACTAAAAGAAAAAGAATCTGAGACCAATCACATCCTTTGAGCACCAAAGTTGAATCTGGGCCTTCCCTTTGTTACGAAGTAGCACACTGTTTGAAATTGGATCGCGAATGTTTCCCATTTAACAAAATTATTTTTTATTTCAAGCAATCTTACGGATCATCATACTCAGTCTTTCCATCCATGAAAGAAGTCGTATCAATGATGCTTCTTCCTCAGCTTGTTTTTTATTTTCTCAGGGGAATCAGACTATACAGCAAACTCATTTGTAATCCAGACTACCATTTTGATAAAATGATGTCTCAAGGAATCAATTTAATTCCAAAAGCATATCAACGAAGTATACTTTTAAAGACTTTATCATTTGGAAATTAAATATTTTCTGATAATCTAAAATTTTTCCTTATCCTGATATCGCTTGACCACTTCATTTCCCAAACTCTTTAATCAAACTGCAACTTCTTGGAAACACTTCTTTTTATTTGTATTTTAAACTGTTTTCGAGGCATCAATTTTATTTCTCCCACGCCTTGTAGTTCCATCTTATATTTATTACTCCGAGAGTAATTCATCGCTATTGCCTCATATTATTCTTAGATAATTTGTCACATTTTGCCAGTATTACTCAACTTAAACTTTTTTCGTTAAGATTCTTATCAATTTTAAATTAACCAAAAACGTAAAACGTATAGTTCGCAGATTTTCTTTATCTAGGCAATTCAAGCTTAATAGTCACATTTATTTCTTATAGTCTTGAAAATTATCCATAAATATCTCTTCCTTATTTGCTTTTCACATCACATTCAGTAATAAAGAGATGTTTGTTATTTACTGTTCTGATAAAAAAACCACCTAAATAACTCTGTGCATGAAATCTGGAATTTCTGTCTTAAGCAAGCTTTTATGCCAGTTAAGCCTGTAAATTTAACAATAAAGATTGGACTTGAATAGCACTCGAGGACGAATACTTTAGGTAACTAACTCATCTGGCAGAACGATCTCACTAGGCTTTTGCGATACATGGTTTTGGTTATAACTTCCGCCAGAGATGTGAAAGATCCGAGCCCGTATCTCGTTGGATATCTTCTTGTTGTTAGTTCTTAAGGTTTTTTTCCGGCACAGTCCTTAAATGATAAGTCACTCTTCTTCTCTTTCTTTATTTAATGGCTCAGTGCAGGAATCTCCAGTGCAACAGGAACCTATATTTTTATCTGTCAAACTATTTGAACATTGACCAGTTAAGATAAATATTTCTAGCTTTATTGTTTTTATTCTTCATGAAACTAAAAAAGGATAACGCCAACTCAATGTTATGCCCTCTTCCGTAAGCGGCATATATTAGAAGGGAGCACTACTATTCCAATTTATTTATCACGAGATTGGAGAGGAAGTAATGTAATATTGAAAGGGATATGATAGGGATAAGGGAGTTTTGAAAGAGTGAAATCCCGAATCAGTTAACATGCGTAATCATAAAGATATCCTTGATTACAGTGANCAAAATTCAAGAATATGAACGAAATTTTCTAAACTAATATTTAACATTCAATAATATCTGAACTGATCAAGGAAAAGAAATCATTCGCTTTTAGATGATATGCTGTTGATTATAGGAAACCCGAGAAATCAGTTTCTTCTGTTGCACAAGTTATTGTCATGTTTTTGTAAATAGACATTTCATGGTAGAAGATGGTAAGGAAATGTTGAAATTTATTTCCTCAAAAAAAATTTCTTCCTCTAAAATTTTTTATCACCTGAGGAAACGAAAAGAACAGAATACTATAGAATACTATTTATCTAACTAGAAAGAAGAAAAGTGTTTTTAGAGGGCAACAATGTCAAATGCAAATGTATCACAGTTTACTCACGGGGTTTCCCTGAGTAATTTTTTAGCTACCGAGAAACTTTTTTGGAGTCCAATTTCCAAGTTGTGAAACGGGAAACAAAAGAGGCGATCATTCGTTTAGAAATAGGTTTCGAATTATTGACCCATCGATTGATCCCATTTACACACTTTAATGATAAACATTGTCGTTTACTAAATGGATATCTGAGATGACTGTTATAAAATAAATAAGTCAGTCCAAAATACTTATCATTTATAGTTTAATAAGTACGAGTATCTTTAAGTGGTATTTTTCAAACCTTCATTTGGATTGTCAATGAAACGTATGTGAATTAAATATAAACTGCAAACAGATCCAAAGAAAGATTTAATAGTAAAAATAATTGATAGTTAGGCAACAGATCTTGATGCATGTAACATATATGTAGATTTCTTCATGTTATAATATGCATTTTTCATCGATTCAAATATAAACAGTGAATAATTTCCTCCTAATCAACCAGTCTCTTAGAGTTCATATCTAATGATTTTCGGAAGTAAAATGCCGTTGTAAAATGCCAAACGAAAATTCTCCAATTCCTTTGCAAGTTGACAAATTGGATTGTTAGGCCATGTGACAGTAGTCTTGTCTAAACCGTACTGCAAGCTCCCATTAACACCCCCTCTATCTAGAGAAGCTCAAGAGGGTTGTTGCAACTGCCATAGATACCTTTAATGGGATATGGAATTTTGGCAATCAAATGGCTCGCAGAGGAAAACGCAAATCCACATTGGAAAGGCCTCTGCTAGTTAATCAATTGGATTTACTTTTCCATTTCTGTTGTTAAAATAAACAGTTTGAAAGCTGATTAGTTGAGAATTGTTTACCACCAGGAAAATTGTGTTTACCGAAAAAGGTTTATGATTTCAATTTTACGGATTTATAGTAGAAAGGACGCTAGCAAATTAGAATGATTAAATTCTAGAAAATTTTCAATTGTATGAAATTAACCACTTTCGTATACCTCATGAAACATTGCATTGGGTTGTTTTGCTTTCTACCTGTCAATGAATCCTGAATAATTTTCAACGAACAAGGTTGCAGGTCCATAGCAGCTTTGTTTTTAGTCTACGAAGCCTAGACCGGGATGTAATATATTGAAGAAATTCAAGCCATATGATAATCGAGATGTTTGTTAATGTAGAGAACATTCAATATCAAAAAGAACCTATCATCCTAAGTCTAAAGACATAAAAAGGATAACATTAAATTAAATTTATCATTTAAATATCCTTGTTTTTTTATTGAAAGTTGGAAAGCTTCGTACATGAGGACAATCAAAATCGTCCTTAAATCTCTCAGCGGAAACACGAAAAAGCAGCGTTCCTAGCGTAGGAAATTCAAAAATTAATCGATGGTATTTCTTAGCCACAATTCTAGGAAATCCTAGGAAAAAGCAACAGAAGAAGGCTGTGAGATGTTCATTGAAGGGTCGTGGAAAAAGTACTGTGATGAGACAGTTTTCGATGGCACAGACAAACATACGCTGCGCAGGGCGCCTATACAAAGCTGGCGATTCTTTAATATTCTTAAGATTCGCGAATATCAATTATTACCATTTCACTTATGCATGATGGGTTACATTGCTTAACCATTACTTATTTTTAGCTTGTATTTGGAAGGTAGATAGTCCAAACGGATGGAAACTCCGATGAAACTTACTTAAAAGCTCCAAAAAGCAGTTGAAAATTTCCAACCAGCAGGGGTTAGGGTTCTTAGTGGTCGCGCTTTGCAAGTATTGTTTTCAATACATATTTCGGCAACTACGTTTCCATCTTCGGGAGAGAAGACTAACTTAGTGTGGTGAGGGTAGGGGGGTATTTATCTCTTTTGTGGTGTGACTTCAATGAGGAGAACAAAATGGAAAAAGGTAATGGTCCCAGGTCATTATTCATGTGCTTTCGTATGCATCAAGTTTTGAGGTCTTCAGTACTGATTTTTTAAATTTTAAGTCTTCTCTGATACTTTTTTGGTTATTTTCTAGAATGAATTGTGCGACGCTTGATCTGTTTATTTTATTATGTTTAAATTGAACCATGTTCTTATAATCTGTTCTTTAAATCTGGTTTCAATCTTTCCTTTTATTTGTCCATAATAGTCTATCGCAATCTTGAAATGATATTTTGTAGATGCCCGATTTCCTTAATGTTGGATTGTGTCTTTAGGATTTGGAAGAAGGTAAGATAGTTTATTGTTATTCGAAAAAAATGGAGTGAAACTGGATTTGTAAAATATGGGTTTGAGTTAATTGATGATTTCTGGTACGAAATGTAGTTTCATGAATTTGTGTTCTTTATCATCTGATGATTTTACGGTGGTGCGTTGATTCAAATTGTGTTTGTGTTTGTTTTTTCTCGGTGTGTCATTGACTACAGATATGTCGTAGCCATTTTGTTTCGCAATATTTCTGATATGTTACTGATATTTATTGAAGTCTTTCTGTGATAGTGACATTTTTAGAACGTCACTATTTATCATGGAATGGAAGGGAGCAAACTTTCGAGATATTATTATTATTAGTAATTTCACACTGCAGATAGGCAATAACCAGGTGGCAGTGCCCGATGTCATAAAATGACATGTAGTGGTTGGAGTCACAAGGTATGTACAATGTATGTAAATATGTTTGTACATGCCTGTGTGGGTGGGTTTTCAGTAGATGTTGAATTTCAATTTGTTTTGTGTTCTCGTTATTTTACATCTAAGAAAGGCAGTGTGCCGTCTGTTTCTTCTTCAAACTTTTATTTGATAGAGTCATATTGTTTATTTATTTTCTCTAAGAAATTAGAAATGTTTGTTTTTGATGTGTCAAAAGTAGAGTAAATATCATCCTCTGATCCATATGTTGGAAAAATACTGAAAGTTTTCTTTGCAATTTCTTTTAAAGTAAGTCATGAATAAGTCGGCAAGGAAAGGTGGTAAGCAGTTTTCCATAGCGGTTCTGTTGGTTTGTTTTTAGAGGTTTCCTTCTATTTGAAAGAAGTTTTGATCATCTTTTCTTTTGTCAGGAGAATATATTCATTGATTAACTAAGGAGAGAGATTCTGCTCTGAAAGCCATTGCTCGAGAAATTGGTACGTAATATTTAGAGGGATACCAGAGAAGGGTGATTTTACAGAGAAGGAAATTAAGATTTCGTTTTGTCTTATTGAAACGTCTCTTGATAATTAAACTAAGTGGGTTGTGTTTTTAACATGTGGCTGTCGCTTTAGTCGACTTGACTAGACTTGGTTTCACTATAATACTTCCACCAAACCAGAAACGAACAACTGAAAGCATAGAATGTATAAGGCTCACTCATAACGGCTGATGCAAGATAGTATTATTTGGATGGCTTAAGACATTAAATTTCATTGGATATACACCTAGTTTTCTACATTTCAGAGAAAAAAGACGGGACGTTCTCTATATTACTTAAAATTCACAGAAATATCACAAAATTTGTTTGAAATCACGCAAAATTGATTGTTTTTCCGGCCACGTGTATTCTAAATCTGAAAGAAGTTGAAAAAATTGAAATATAAAAAAAATTTCCTAACCTTGCCCTACAGTTTAGCGCAAAAATGTATTAGGATCCAAATTGAGAGTTACTGTTCAAATACAATGTCACTCTACTCGTTTTTGGAGAATAAATTCATCGCCATCTACAAAGCATGTATATTCCAAGAAGAATGGACTTGACGGAATTTCATACAAACAGAAAGGACTAGAGAAAAAATAGTAATAAATTGGAATAATCACATACTACCACTTCGTATGCTGAAACAAGCGACAGTTAAAAACAGGAGTTTAAAATATTTTCATTTTGAGATGAGTAGTATTACCGTTTAAGATGCCTTTCCAAAAGGGTCGGCTTAATCAGACGGATTTTAAGTGTAGAAGGTTCTTCTGTCATCTTCTCTTCCAGGGTTATTGCGTTTTTCAAACCAACTCAGTGAGAGATATTCTATTTCAGTAATCCGCTGAAGTCGCAAATCAAAATCTCAAAGTGAATTCTATGAATATTTGATTCAAGTAACCGGTTTCCCTTACCCGAAAGAAAGGAAGATTCCACGCAGCATGGGTTTAAGCGCAAGGATCCTTCAAAGCTAGGCTCTCCTACGAGTGAGTTTCCACACGAATGCGTTGCATAACAAGTTTCACGAAGAGACTGCGCTTTGCAGAAACGTCCGCAGCCTTAGGCAAACGTTTTAGTTTTCCGAGGTACAAATACATTAAGGAAGTGGGCATTTAAGCTCTGCGATAAGGTTTTACTCAGAAATTAATAACGAAACGACATTTTCGCGCATTTTAAGTATTTCTTTTTTTCTCATTTGGTTAAAGTAGGCATTAAATTGATTAATCTGTATCAACATCTGTGGAAAATTACCTCGTAAGTCGAAGCATTAAAAAGATATTACTTCCACTACTTCCTTTTATCTTCATGATGACTTACAAAAAAGAGAAAATGTTGTATGTTTTCTACAGCTTTCAATAATCTTGACTGGTTTTGCTACCGGAGTAGCTTCGAGAACAGGAAGTGGGATCACCCAGTATATATAACGAACATGGAGTGGTGGAGGGGACGAGAGGGGTGGTTGGAGGTCAAGAAAATACCCTTTTTGGGAGGGATATGATAGGAGAAGTATGAGGAAAGGTAAATTACTTTGTGAGAAAGTCTTCGTCATCAAAAACATTTTTCATTATGACAATATTTAGGAAGTTTAAATGACGTCCATTTATCTTCCTTTTTTCCTTCTTTTTCTCTTCTGCGATATGGACTACCTCAAAGTAACGCCTGAAAATACTTATTCTATTTCAAAGAGTAAGCTTTCTATTGGGTGCTATCTGACCCACATTTGAATAGTTCCTTACCGAAGCAATATCCTCATAAGGCCCCAGAGATTATAGGCCGTCTATGAAAGATCTCTATTATTATTCCCTATTTTTGACATTTTCTCACATTTCATTTTTTTTAAGCCCTCCAATTAACCTAACGGCCAACGATAACTATTTCTCTCTCAAGAAAGTAACTTATAGTAATACGTTGTTCTATGCTCGTAAGCGCATCTACTTCACTCATACTTTGAAAACAAAAAATAGCAATGCAATGCAATATCTAGTTAATTACCAAATTTGGAAAGTTTTCCCCAATAGTCGGAATAGATACGAGTGTCTTTAACTGAACCACCACCATCTTGGCTTTTCTACTTGGTCGTTTCCCATTTCAGTTTTACCGATGCGGAGTTCGTGTTTAGAAGTCCATTGTTTGAGCAAATATAAAGGATATAATGCTTCTTTCATTGGAAATTTTATTCCAACGATCGGTTTCGGTCATCAGATGAACCGCTGTGACCGTTCGTTCGAGTAAAATTTCCCGTTGAAGAGGCACTGTACTATTTTATATTTTTCGCTGTTGCAGTCTTCATGTTTCACTTAACTGCTATATTTACAACAGTCGCCACAGTGTACGTATCTGTCAATAAGTACTTGATTCATTGGGCCGCTGCTACAAAGTATCAAAAAGGGCATAAACATTGATTACCGGAAAATCTTGAAAAACAGTCTTCGATTTCAGTCAAATAATGTAACCTTACTTTCCTTAACCTTTGCTCTTTTCTTAAGCTTCAAATTAAATTCCGCGGCTAAATAAAAAGAATTCTGAAAGTGTCACGTTCATCTCATGATGGTCTCTGAAGTTGAAACAGGCCGTTGATATAAACTGAACGATAGAGTTTTTATACTTTTATTTCTGTAAGGATAGCTACAACAATTCCCTTAAATCAGTCATGAAAAACATCTTCAAGCAAATTTTCCCTTTAATCTACAGAATAGTCGCCTGATGTTCACCTGCTGATAAGTCTCAAAATAGATGCTCGTAGAAAAAACACTAACTCAGGCTTAAGATGGTGGTACTGATTAGCACAGATATACATGTTTAATTTTCATTACAGTACAAAATAATAAACACGAGGACCGTTTTGCAGAAAATCTGCATTACCTACATCTACATAAATACCATGCAGGCCGTTTTTCAGCGTGTAGCAAAGGTAGTAAACGTTCGAAACACCTCTTCAGCTTAATGTTGTCGCATATTGTTCGCGGAAAGAATGAAACGACATGACATGAAACGCAACTTTTTTTCTTATTCTACGCTCATTGCCGGATCGGCCAAAGTAGCAGGTGGGTAGCATAATACCAATTGTCTTCCGCAAATGTACTCCTCTAAATGTATCAAGAAATCGCAGCCTTGTTTATAATCTCTTTTGTTTCCTTTTTTCCATTATCAGGTGCTCAATGACCTTGTAAAGTAAGGTATATTAATAGTTTACTTGGTAGATGTTCCTAGCTTGCAGCTTGTATAGAAAATAGTAAAAATCTTTTATCGGCATTAATGATTCGCATTTATAAAAAAAATCATGTCTAAATAAAGAAACAGAATACCTACTATTAAATTTATACAACAGGAAGCACTGAAGTCTCGCAGTTTAAGCGCCGCAATCGTTCTGTACTACCTCCAACATGAGGCCTGAATCTCACGGACTCCAATTCCCTTTCATCCCCTTAGCCTTTCCTTCCTAGGAGGCTTTTCGTATTCTGTCTCTAGAGATCTCAAAGTTGTTCCCCTCTAGTTGCACGTCTTTCGTATTCCTTCAGCTCTTTTTCCCGCGCGCGATATTTTGCTTTATTTTCGAGCATCCTCCAACTGCTCCAATTCCAGTTTCCTCATTCCAGCGAGATATTTCTCTAACTCCGCATCTTCTGCAGGACTCTCTTTCGCTCTCTCATTCCCTTACACACGTCCATCCGTTCTACATTGCAGTAATGTTCCGTCCGAAGTGACAGTGTGTTGGTGGAAAGTTGTTTGTGTGTCCTACATAAGCCCATCCGGGCGAATTTCACTCCAGTCTCCCTGTTTTAACTCTCCCCTCTAATAACCATCCGACTCCTGCCAACACTCAAATACACATCTTCCAAAACACAGGCGGTGCCCAATGCAGACAAAGGGAGGGAGAGGGTCTCTGGTGTAAGTGAGGTTGAGTAAGGGGTCGCACTCCTCAGCGGAGGGGATAATTTGATTAGAATCAAATTTCGATTAGGACTGGTCGCTCTCTTCGGCTCCCTAATTCCTCCATAATCTCCCTCTAATTTACCACTCTTCTCCCTCCTCCCCCATTTTGATTTCCTTTGCTCTATGTACCGTCTATTTTCCTTGTCCAGAAAACAGATTTCCCTCGAGAGTGTACTCATACAGAGCACGTCTAGAATCTAAGGATGAAAGGCAAACAAAAGTCTACTGTTTGAATACAGGCAAAATCTCCCATTATCAACACTCAATCAAATTTGCCAATCGGCCAGTTCTTGAAGTAGGGAAATGAAACCCTTCTGTAAAAAAGGATTAAGGAAAGGAAAATAACTTAGCACGGAAAATCCGTACGGCTGAATCACAAAGGAATAACAGGTGTGAAAAATAGAGACATGAATGTGACTCGAACCCAGTGAGGGATTCGAACTAGAAGTGGGAGACCTGAGTTCGGCTCTCAGCAAAGCCGCAAATTTCACACCTGTTATTCCTTTTGTAAAAACTTATCTGAGGCTTAAAAATGCGGTCATTGCAGATTTACGATAATATCGAGACAAGTTAAAAACAAAAATAAAACTAAAACACGTATTACCCTTCATATCACATTCTTTTTCATAGTAATCTGAATTGCTCACATTCTTGTCGTCTTATTGGAAAAGAAAAACTCACTAGAGGCTGATCTACGAATATTGAACAACATTTCATCTGCGGTATGGAATACGAGAAAACGGATGCAAAAAATCTGACTACCCATAATACCGGCCGGCGCTGCATACCTAAATTCAAAGTAAATCGTTGTTTACCTTGGCTGCTTTTATAGCTACAATTAGGGAAAGAAGGTAACATAACTGTGATGTCATGAACGACCCCAGAACAATGGAATAATAGTCCAGCATTACATGTGACCTCGAATGGCCAGTACATGTATATACCTCGATTTCCTCACCTAATGAAAAGCATCAAAATTTACAAGTGAATTAGGTTTAACTTCATGATAAATGGTGAACATTTCTCTCTAAAGAGCATTATGTTCTTTCAGCATCATAACTTGATTTTTAAGAAGCAAATTTTTGAAATTAACATGAATGAGTACCCAATATACTATTCGAATAAGAATCATAAATTTATATAACAAAATCAGAATGCCCGTTAATGAATAAATAAAATAAATTCAAAATTCCAAGACGAGAGCCATAGAAGTTAATGAGTTGGTCGTAGAATCATTTTACAGAATTTTGGAACGAAATCGTTCTTTGAACATTTTATGTCACAGAAATAGCCAATTCGAAATTCAAGCGAATTCTAAATATGATGTTAAGCGTAATATATGCCTTTTACGAGCCTCGAAAATAAATATAAACTGCCTTCAATCGAGGTGGGAGTCATACTTATTTGTATGCAAGGATACTTACATGCATGTTTATTAATGTAGTCGTAAGACACATTTGTATAATGATTTTTATAATTCTCTCCATAATTCTCACCACGAAAGTTATGCATTTGTGAGAACAAAATACAAATTCACATAAGTTAATCTTATGGGATTAAAATGGATAGAGAGATAAATTTCTGAAATTTGGATTGGCAGTTGAAAATTCGGTTTTCCGTAACGGCATGAAATCTAAAATTTGAGACGCTTGAAAATTGGCGCAACTGGATACACGTACTCGCATGGCGCCAAAGACATTTATACTAGGCATTCCCTTAAATTTTATGATGTAGCAAGAACGGTGACACAGCCCGAAAGGTATGCACAAACATCTGCACTGACATTTTATCCATTTGAGCACTTCCAGTGGCATGTTATGGTTAAAAATTGAGTTATTTACGTTAAATTTAAATGAGGATTTTTGAAAAAGTCTTGCATGAATTAGAAATCGATAAAAATGAGATACTTTGTAGACCAACATTAAATGATGATCATCCTTACTATTCAATCGATTAATTTATTAATGTATTTATCAATAGTTCATCATTAACAAAATTAAAAGTAATGATTTCATTTTTCACAATTTCATTAAAGTCGAAATGGTATCGGTTGATAGTTTTTTTTTTAATTCTGGGACTTCTCCAAAGTATATCTGAAAAATATTATGGTATTTGATAGATGTGATGATACAGAACTAAATTCCGATTATTAGAGATAGATAGATATTGATTTTTAATGCTGAATTTATCATTTCTTCTTATTCCAATACATTTACAAAGCCTGGGGTCAATTAAATAGAAAATCCATTACCTGTAATATCGATGTCCATATTAGTTTGAATTTATGTCCACTATAATGGAAGCGTATAGAATTTATCTACTGCGTAGCATTAAAAGTCTTTGAAATAAATGTTATGATTTCAACAATACAAGAATGATAACCAATCAGATAATATAAAGGACGAAATCAAAATCGGCTATAAAGCTTGATATTTGATAATTAAGTTGGTCTCTGAATTTTAAACAGCTTTGAAAGCATTTATTCTTAATCCATCCGAAACAACACTTTCATCCGAAAAGACGCATTGATGAACATAAGATCTTTTACATCGCAACGTCAATATTCATACATGATATAAAAAGAAAAGGTAATTTAATTAGAAATTTGACAGTATTTTGAATGTAATGACAGAAGTTGGTACACGGCTTTTAATGATGTAGAGGTTTAAAACACTCCAAGAGCCGTTTCATCGGAGGTTCGCGCCTACCATTTGAGACCAAAACTGGAAGCCAGGGAAAGGCAACGGATCAATCGGCATTCTAGAAATCACCTAGGAGATTTAAGTGACTCACAGAAGGGAATTTAATCCTTTTTCTTTCCTTGTTTCCAGTTTTGGTCTCAGAGGATGGACGCGGCGAAACGGCTCTTGGAGTGTTTCACACCTTTAAATATTTTGATTAAAAAAAAACAAAGAATAGGTTTTTAGAATAGGACGGTATTTGATAAACATCCGCTTCAACAATTTTATTTGAAAAATCGAAAATACATGTAATACTTGATCCTTAATGGTTCGCACACGGTCTAAAAGATCAGTTGGCTTAAACTATCTAAACTGTTAGCATCACCATGCTTTATCTAGGATATTTTATACCTTACAAATGGAGTATTTTGTAGTATGAAGACTGTATGTACAATGGTTAATCTACTACATATTTCTTTACACCATTCTTGCAAAATGTTCGTAACCAGTAAGCATTTCCGGGATGATATAAATTTCATTTATGAATATCATTATTAAAATTTGTACTTTACATTAAATTTTGCGAGAAAGAGGCTAGCTATTAGCTATTTTTTGATCTAGCTAGCTATTCTAAGCTATCTCTTGAGCCTATCTCAAAACTATTTTTGTAGGGAACATTGTTACTACTTGTTACAGCGCTGATGTCAATCGAGCCGATAAATCAATTTCAAAAGATGTAAAAACGTAGTCCAAACGTATTAAAATGCATTACTATCCAACTAAAATGTTCACGAAGTAAAATATTTTTAAATAGGTCAAATTGATTATATATACAATCCTTTTCAACATTTAACGCGGTCATATAAACCACAAGCGACTCCTATTATATTCTGCGCTACCCGTTAAGGGTTAATTATGTTTGATTGCTCTCGTTTTCCACTTTATTGCTCTCAAGGCTCCATTATGGTGATAGACATCGAAAAGGTATACGAAAATTTAGCATAATTTGCACAGAATGTTAGGCACAGAGAAAAGTTGTCATTTTTTATACTCTAACGTAAAATTAACGTAACGTAAAAAGAACGGAACTCGCCATTGAAATGTTGCGATATAAGAAAGCAAAGACATCACACACTGAATATCTCAAAACTAAGTACAAGTCAATAAAATTACCGCTTTTTACTACTTTTAGTTATTTAAGTTTACAATCAAGGCGTATCTTTAAGAGTTACATCTATTAAAGTTAGGGAAGGTTGAAGACAAATGATCCACCATAAATACGAATTTAGGAATTCCAACCACTTTATCATGAATATATTTTGGTAAAATGTATTAGGGGTAAAATATATTACGGGAAAATTCTAGCGATACGAAAAATGATGAACGCGGTAATACGAAAATCAATTCCAAAACTTTTGAATAGGTTACGAATTTAGGGTCGCGGATACCAGAATAAATTTGAGGCATGATAGGTAATACATAATTCATCTCCTTCACAACGAGAAACAGGATAGCTTTTGGAACTTCTTAGCAATTTACTCAAAAACTATTCAGACGGAATTACGTAATATCTTCGCGACATCACATTTTTTCTCCCTTTGGAGCACTCGAAACTCGTTCGCAAGTTGTTCCCGAGCGATGCGGAAGTGAGTTAATTTTTCCGCCCCGAAAAAGAAGTTGACGAATTGGTCTGCATACAGAAGTTTAATGCAACCACGCGATCCCCTGAGCGTGTACTCACCACCTTTCACGAAAAAACGAACTTTTCTTCGTGTTATTTTCACCTTTCTCACCTCTTGCGGTGGAGACCCCCTCTCGAGAAGTGCGCTAGCAACCGACCCACGAAAGGCACAACGAAAACTTACTTCAGTTGCACAGAGGGCCAAGTGGGAGTAGCTTCCGTTTAAACTTGTTATAGGTAAATAAACTCCAGGGGGGAAAACTCGCGAAGTCAGCGGGATGCTAAAAATATTGAAAATGCTATAAGTGAATTACGTTGATGAATTGCTGTCCAGAAGGAGACGGTAAGGGCATGGCAGCCAAGTTGTGCAGAAATGGATAAAATATAGACGGATAGCTCTAACGAAACATACATAATTTATAGATATACGTGGGGGTAAAGCAATTTTTTCCTCGAGAAATCACAAATAAAAGGTTGACTGGTAATGTTTTGATCAATGATTAACATCTGCCACATTGGGGACATTTCGTTTGGATATGCATTTTCAGTAGTATTAGCTCGGAGTTCAGTTAGTCTTGCATGTTCCCTCCTCGCGGTGTTGATTAATTATTCTGGTGTTTCCGCGGACAATCAAGAAGAAAAATACAACACAAAAGAGTGACTGGATGCATGCTTGGAACACGGAGAGGTTGAATTTGCATTCGGCTGCGTATTTGGAATGGACAACTTCCACAAATTATGCATTCCCAGCGTTGCGGGGTATTGCAGGCATTTACAACTGCGGTCGAAAGTAACTTTTTCGCCCACGTCATTTGTAGAATTCTCGAAAGAATCAACTCCCTCACCCAAATTTATGTCATTCAACGTTATGGGCTCTTAGGGATCAAAAAATGATAATTATCGGAACATAATGAGTATGAAGTGTTGGTTTTTCTCGATGTTATAGCCTCAAAAATAAGGTATTGGGAGTAATCAATATAATTTGACCTGATTTAGTGGAACGCCATTTAACAAATGAAAACAGGATTTCGTATATTCCACAATATTTTTAATATACTACTGCATTCGGACTAATGGCATCACTTTCACCAACCCCTCTCCTCTCCGAACTTAACCCTTGAAATTATGTGCAACAATATTAATTCTCGCAGATTTTCCTGTGATATACCCGAAAATGGCTGAAACTGAAACCGGTTGTTTGCAAAAATATATTAAGGGAACGAAGACGTTTTCATTTACAATATTGGATATTTTTTGTAATGAAACAACATTTTTATTTGTAATAAAGCAATTATTTCAGTCATACCTCAATTGTCATTTAACAGAGTAATCTATGAGAGTTTCTATACGTCATTGTTTGGTAAAATATTTCCAATTGACTGAAAAAAACTTCATAAAATGATTGAAAACCCTACGTAAAACAAGGGTTCCTTGAAATTCAATACATTTTACCAATGACAATCCTTTAAATTCATCGGATGATGAAGAAACTCTATTTCATAAAATAACATAATAGTAGAGCACAGTGCCTGTTCATGTAGATTTATTTTGATTTATTTTCTTAGTTTTTTCTCTTACTTCCCTACATATAAAAGTAGGTCTTGTGCTTAAAAAGGAGTAGTATGTAATTCTGAAATTCTTTCTTTCTATTAAAATTCATTTTGTTATCTTGTTTCAGTTTTATTTAGCTGAATATCAACCTCGGAAAATCATGTTATTATTAAGTGATGGACCTAAAGTAATTTTTTATAACTGGACACTGCACTCTGATGTAATTACATATCAACGGCAAAAGGTTTTGTTATGAATGAATGATTGCGTTTTATTTGAACATAAGAAACCCAAGACTTCATGAATTTCCTAATTTGTTCAAACTTAGGGAATGGTGAAGTACTTAAAAAGTTGAAGGCAAATCATTACTGACATATGGAATTGTAACTACGTTGTTAGTAGAGATAATATAAGACCACATTCTACGTAAAATATTTAAGAAGAACAAGAGAAGAAAAATACAGAAAAAACTTAGCCAACAGTTTAATAATAAAGTAATTGTATGTTCCAAGTATAAATAATACTATTTCAAGAATTATTTTAGACACTTATATTCAATTACTAGGATAAGCACTTCTCTTAGACGCAACCAGCTATGATTAAATCAAGTGATCAAGGTGGCATTTCCTTTAATATAAGATTACAAAAAGAAAACTGAGAAATTNAGTTTTCTGTAAAGGCACTTGATCAAATATGACGAAATGTGATACTAAAATTACTATCAAGGCTTATCTGGACGTCTCGCTTTATTTTGTGGAGTTAGAAATATATTTTGAGACTATCAGCTTTGTTTTTTGTCTCAAGCTAGCATTTTACTAAAAATTAATGAAGAAGAAAACCCAAAATAAAAAATATGTAATACATTTATGACGCATAGGTTTTGCTTGAGTACTTGGGCATTTGCCTAGATTTCGTACCGTAACAGTTAAAATTAATATCAGGAAATAAAAAGTTATCCGTTTCTCAAATATCTCGTAAATATCGAAGGATGTTTTTGAATATTGAAATCAGAATTGAGCTTTATTCAGGAGCTGTTTCCACAAAAGAAAGTTTTTAATAGAGTGGCTGAACTCTCCAATAAAGTTAAGTTTAAAGAAGGATTATAAAATAATACTATTTCAAGAATTATTTTAGACACTTATATTCAATTACTAGGATAAGCACTTCTCTTAGACGCAACCAGCTATGATTAAATCAAGTGATCAAGGTGGCATTTCCTTTAATATAAGATTACAAAAAGAAAACTGAGAAATTTAAAAAATAAGGTAAATCATATTTTCCTTTCACTACCACCTTAGGATTAGAGCAAACTAATAATGTCACTAATGGGATGGAATGGTAGGTGTCCAAATTTTGGCTTAACGTTACAGTTCATCTTATTTGGAAAATAAATCAATACACCACGTTTATACTATCAAACGCCAACGTGCATGCTGAACTTGACGTAAAGACCCATAGAATGCGACAAATCCCGCTTCAACGCAAATTCATTCATGTTATTTCACTCCGAATCAATAAAAGTTGCATCTCCATTTACTCGGGACAAAAAAACCGCCGCTTTCCCATCCTTCCGACCGTGCTCGAGACGGATGTTGAAACGCACACTCGAGGGATAAGGAACTCGAGATGAAACGAGTGCACGGCTCCAAAGTCCGTGTATTAGTACTTGATGCAACTCTTTCCTCTTCTTGTTTCCGCCTTTTATATTCGTCCCGATCGTCCCCGCAACCCACGAACCCACCAGCTGCAGCGCCAACGCTTAGCCATGCACATAATCGACTCAAGTTTTCCCCCGGAAAAGAGGCGGTGGGCACGCGCATCCAGTCGTGCTTGCAGCTCACGTTTAGACCCGTTTGAAATCGTCGATCCGTGAGAGTGACATAGGAGACTTGGTGCATCTGGAAGGGAAGCAGATTGGGGTGGGTTTCGGTCAGGACGGTCCGCTGGTTAGGCCGAGAGAGGGAGATGTTACGCCGACTTCAAAGCGGAGTTTAAGCAAGGGTGGGCAAACGTTGGAGTTTCCGTAACATCCCCTCTCTGTTGATGGGGAAGACGTCAGCGGCTGCTTACCCGCAAAGAATGGAGCAGGACTCGAGCTTCCCTGACTTCTTAAAGGCTAGCCAACCTAAAGCGCATTACGGGTTTCGTTATTTCCCTCTCTTGCTGAGAGGCAGATGAAATTATTTTTCCTGTTTCTCAAACGGTCGGTTGAATACCTTTATTTGGAATCTTTACGGCTGCTTTTGGAATCTTCTGTTATGATCCTTGGCCATAATGATGGTTACGAAATTGAAAGAGAGACTTTTAAAATAAGAGCAATTTTAACGTAGGTTAAATAGAGAAAGTTATCGAGAGCACCTGGGTGTTATGTCAATGTCCCTCCGTTTCTCACGACATACATAGCAAATAAAAGAGGATGAGAAACAGATTTTCGAACAATTCAATCCAGTTATAAATGTATCGACGCTCAAATTGTAAGCATCGTAAAGTAAAAATGGTTGACATGAAATGAAACACATTAATAGGCATTGTTTTGTAAACATAAAATAATAGAAAATGAGGGAAAATCCGTGATTATTCCGCAAAAAAATCAACACCCGATGGGTTTCAGTGACCCATAAGGCAAAATGCTGTAATTGCTGTATTAGAAATTACTGTATCATCCTTCTGAATATCTAAGAGTCTTCTTACCATCGACCTTCACTACGTTCCTCCAGAAATGAGGGCCGAAGCTAATAATCTTTTAAACGAAATTCAATGAATACGGTTATTACAGCCGTTGTGCTACTTTTACAGAAATCGAATTTTATCCCTAAATGGAGTTGGCTACTGATTACGACGAATGATTATGAATTTGACTTATAGACTAATTTTTATGGCTAAATACTCCATAAACTGCCTCGAGCGCCAGAAAAACTTCCTCTTACCGCCCGCATTCACCAAGTTGGGTGTGCTTCCAAGCTGGAACCCATTGACAAAATTTACAACGCAGTAAATTAAAAAAGTAAGATGAGAAAGGTGTCTTCCGAAGGTTTAGTTATTAACATATTATATTTTAATATATTTTTTTATA